>CAUYQV010088856.1:0-49384 GCA_963574575.1 Galagoides demidoff
TTTTTTTTTTTTAAGTAGAGACAGGGTCTCGCTCTTGCTCAGGCTGGTCTCGAACTCCTGAGCTCAAGCAGGCCACTTGCTTCAGCCTCTCAGACTGCTAGCGTTTACAGGTGTGAGCCACCATGCCCAGACTTACTTTATTTTTAAAGATAAGAGCTCACTCTTTCACTCAGGCTACAGAGGAGTGGCATCATAGTAGTTCACTGCAAACTCAAACCCCTGGGCTCAAGGGATCCCTCTGCCTCAGTGTCCCAAGTAGCTGGGACTACAGGCACGTACTACCACATTTGGCTAATTTTTTTTATTATTTCTTTTGCAGAATTGGCTCTCACTATGTTGCTCAGGCTGATCTTGAAACCTGGTCTCAAACAGTCCTCCCACCTCAGCCTCCCAAAGTACTGGGAGTACAGGTGTCAGCCACCACACCCAGCCATACGTTCACAATGTTGAACAACCACCTTCTCTCTCTAGTTCCAAAATACTTTCATCATCTCCAGAGAAAACCCCATGCTCATTAGGCAGTTGTTTCCCACTCTCCCCTTTCACTAGCTGCTGGCCACCACCAATTTGCATCATCTCTGTGGATTTGCCTATTGGGGTATTTCATATAAATGAAACCATACAATGTGCGTCCTATTGGGTATGAATTCTTTCACTAGGCATAACATTTTAAAAGTTTATTTGTGTTATAGCATGTGTCACTGATTTATTCCTTTCATACTGAATAATAAAGTCTACTGTATGTATGTATATACCGTAATTTTTGTATCTGTTCATCCATGGATGGAAGTTTGACTCTTTGCAGCTTGGCTGATCAATAGTGCTGCTGTGGATGTGTGTGCCTACATTTGTTTGAGTCTCTGTTTTCAGTTCTGTGGGGTACACACCAGGAGTAGAATTGCTGGGTCATATATAATAATTCTATATTGAACTCTTAGAGGAACTGTATGACATGGCCCATGTCTGTTTCTCACAGTGGCTGCACCCTTCGACAATAATGAAGTTTTCAATTTCTTCCTATCTTCCTCCATACTTAGTACTCTGGTATTCTCTGTTTTATTTTATTTTTTTAATTTATTGTTGGAGATTCATTGAGGGTACAAGAAAACAGGTTACACTGATTGAATTTGTTAGATAAAGTCCCTCTTACAGTAGTGTCTTGCCCCCAGAAGGTGTGACACACACCAAGGCCTCACCCCCTCCCTCCTTCCTTCTCTCTGCTCTTCCCTTCCCCACCCCTCACTCCTTTTTTCTTTCTCTGCTCTCCCCTTCCCCTACCCCCACCATGTCATTAATTGTCATTAATTGTCCTCATATCAAAATTGAGTACATGAGATTCATGCTTCTCCATTCTTGTGATGCTTTACTAAGAATAATGTGTTCCACTTCCATCCAGGTTAATACAAAGGCTGTAAAGTCTCCATTTTTTTAATGGCCGAATAGTATTCCATGGTATACATATACTACAGCTTGTTAATCCATTCCTGGGTTGGTGGGTGTTTAGGCTGTTTCCACATTTTGGTGATTGTAAATTAAAATATTTTTCACTTTGCTATCTCTTGACTTCATTATATATTATTGCATGTATGTTTTAGTAGTTCAGGATGAATAATGTACAAATTAATATATATCTGGAAGGCTGGGGGATTTTTCTCTGGATCCCATGTGGCAGAGCCAGTAGAAATGTGTGACTTCTCCTGACGGCCTCTGCATCTGTAGAATCTCTCAGCATATCATCTCCTCTAAAGCATTTTCTAATCTAGTCTAGACTCTGAGGAGATGTACCATGCTTATCTCCTCTGAGAAGCTCCAGATCTCTTCCACTGTATCAGAGCTTTAACGATGTAAAAAATAAACAAACAAACAACTCTATCATCTTCTCTCCATTTTAATCCAACATTTCTTTGGGAAAGGAGAAGACTCATGATATTTACAGGTCTAAAGAAGCTTTGCATAAGTATCAAGCACAGTCAAAGATAAGTCCTCGTGGCACTATCCTCACTGTGCCAGTCCCCTGTGGTCACATTTACTGTATGTGCATTTATTAATGTAGGACATAGATTATATGTGAATGCAGACTTTAAAAACTCAATTAGCAGTAAACCGTGGCACACTGTCTATGATACATTCATGAAGGAATTACTTGGTTCTGGAAGCCAGACATTCTGCATTTGAAATGTGCACCTTTGATTTTGTGTTTCAGTTTTAAGAAAAGAATGCAAACAACAGTAATAAACAACCTGTAGCATGGATGAGTTCCAGGAGAAAATAAAATGGGGGTTTTCCCCCAAATCCAAGAAACTAAAAATAATTGTAAGGCCCAGAATGAGAATGAAACACGGACTGTAAGATGTAGAGCTTTTCTGGAGAAACATGGGCCCATGTAAACAGATGGCAAACAGCACTAATACCGCAGAGTCCTGTGCCCTGATGACACTGTCCACACTGTAGGGGAAATAGTGAACTTTTACACACTATATTCAGAATCCCTACCCTGCTTGACTTGCAAAAAAAAAAAAAAAATCAACCTAGAACCCATAATACAATTGATGCCCAGACAGGAGCCCATCGTTATACAAAGAACTGTGTGATCAGTCAGCTATACTCAGGTAAATGGGCCTCTGGAAAGAAACCCAGTGGAGCCGCACAAAACAGCAGAAAGCAGCAGCCCCAGCTCCTGGAAACGGGGCTCCTTTAAGACAGATTTCTTACGTACTCGATTGCTCTACAATATGACATTTAAGACACACAGCAAACTGGAAAACAACTTGGAAAGAAGGAGAGACGTCTCTGAGGAATTGATCTGCGATGTATTCAACTTAACTTTTATTATCTGAGTCGAAAAAGATCATTTAGAAATGATTTACAAGGGGCTCATTCAGAAACAGCAGCAACAGGCATATTTAAGACCATAAATCAGGGGAACATGAAAACCGAAGAAAAATCCATAAAGGTTAATGCACTTTGGAGCACATTTGCCTCTTAATTCACGGGAGTAAGCCACCGGCACACCGGGAAGGGGCTCTCCCCCAAGAGGCTGTAATTGTTCATGCTGAGTGTAACTACTATCTGCGCCTTTTGTATAGAAAGATTTTCTGTGTAAAAGTGCAAAATAAGCTCATCACTGCAGAGCCCAATCATGTCCTCGGCCCGTACTCGTAGGAGACAATTTGCTGAACTAATGTAATAAAGAGGGATTTGGGCACTCTTCTTTGTAATGTGTGAAATTCATGCCTAGGATTAGAGGAGAAAAGAGGTAAAAATCATTAAGTCAAGGGAGAAAAGAATATGATCTACAAAATTTGGGCTCTGTAGGCTTATAAACAAATTTAACTTTTAAAAATCTTACCGTGACTACATTGTAGGTGATTTGTGACTGCATTTACATGTTCCCTGCAGACTTGTAAGCACTTTAAGGAAAAGGAAATAAGCCTCTTTAAAATGACAGCTGTTAAATTTTTTAAGCATATAATTTGGAAATTGAAGTGACTTACACTCTGACCCTTAATATCAAGCAATCTTTTTTTTCTTCTTTAGCCAAAAGACGCATATAAAAATAAACACATAAATAAGGGCTGTTGATAGAAAACTCAAGAGAAAAAACAATCACCCTACTTTTCTAATAGGTCTGGAGTTTCATTTTTATCCTTTCAGTTAGCTTACTTACAGTAAAATAACCTCTTCTTTGTATCTTTTATGAAAGATAAAGCTGTCAGAAAATTTTCTAAGAAAAATTGGAACTTAGTAAAAATGTCTATCACATTCCTGAAAACTTAGGCGTCCCATATTAAATACACTCCATTCTAGCCGCTTCCTATCAGTTTGGCTTTCAGATAGTCTAATGCAAGACACAGGGGAATCTGGCAAATCTTTTAGGTATGTGTTTGTCAGTAGGAGCTGTATTAATAATTGCTTACACCTATGGAGCTCTTACCACGTCCTGATCAAAGAGCTTGATGTAAATTATTTCGTGTAACTTTCACTAAAACCGTACTGTTACTCTATTTTACATATGATGAAACTGAGTAACTGAAAAGACAACAGTAAAATTAACAGCTGAAAGTTACATTGTTCTTGCTACCACCATCTTTTGGTATCACATTAGTATCTCTGGGGAACTGGTTCCCAGACCCCCAGCCTATACCCAAATCCACATACACTGAAGTTCTGCAGTTGGCCACGGAGAAATTACCCATATGAAAAGTCAGCCTTCTATGTCCTTGGGCTTCACATCCTGTGAATACTGTTTTTGATCTATGTTTGGTTATGGATATGGAACCCATTGCCATGGAGGGCCAAATGTATTGGAAAAAATTCTGATGTACATAGATCAGGATAGTTCCAGTGTTGTTGGAGGGTCAGCAGCATAAACCAGCACTGGTTTAAGTAACCACCATGCTTGGCTTCACATATTCCTTACAATACCCTCAAATAAAGTATTTTTATAGTTGCCATTTGGAGGAAGACATGAGGGCATTGAAAGGTTAAATCTCTTTCCCAAGGTCATACAAGTAGTATGTGATGCAGTCAAAATTTGATCTTGGACAGTTTGAGTCCAGAGACCACGCTGGTCTTCATCACCACCACGCCCCCCGGCATACTCTTCCAGCAGCACAGCCTCTACCTGTTCAGACCTGGGGTCAGAACTCCAGAGGAGGGCAGGGACGGGGAGGACAGTAAACACACCCCTAGGTCCACAGTCTGCGCTGATGTGTGCTGATAAGGTGGGATCTTGTGGGGATGGAGAGGACTATAATATTGCTAAATACAAATAATTTAATATCAAGAGACTGAGATGATTTACCCTGAAATATAATAAACCTTTTCTCTTTCTTGCTCCTGACCTGCATTTTCTAGTACTTGTTACATACTCTTCGATGATGTCTTCCTGATGAACTGCGTCCAGCTTGGAGCTCCTACTCCTGCCTTCTCATTGTTATTTCAATTCTCTCCTGTGCATTCTGTATTTTTGTATCTTCATTATTCCAGCTACGCAGGCTCCAGTTTAAAAATCAAGCCTAGGTGTGGGAGACTAGATTGGGCAATGAGACACACTTCTCCACAGAAAATTTTTTTTTAAATAATCTGGGCACAGTGGCGTACGCCTACACTCTCAGCTACTCAGGAAGTTGAGGCAGGAGGATTACTTGAACCCAGGAATTTGACAATGCAGTGAGCTATGATGACCCATTACACTCTAGCCTAAACAACAGAGCAAGATCCTGCCTCCTCCCCCCGAAAAAATCATTATTTATCTTTTCCTCTGCCTTGCTACCCAAACAATTAAGAAGCTTCTAGACTTATAAATATTCTCTTTATAGTATCTCTTATGGTCACACATTTATCCACTTGTTCACGCCTTAGTTTTTCTAGGAAATATTTATGGAGTGCCACCTAATGCTCTGTACTATTCCAGGTGCTAACGCATCCAGAGTGAAAGAATCATACCCCACGGGCTAACCTCACATCCCATACGATACAAACTCCATCTGTACAATGGCACACTGGGCAGACACTTCTGTACTTTGTAACATTCACACACTAATTCTGGTTCTTACTAAATGAAATGATGTAGATGAATGGACAGAACCCAACGTAAGGTAACTTCTTTCCCAGGCCTCCTTAGATGAGTCTCCTAACTGGTTCTCTCATCCTCAACCCTTTCTTCCTTCAATTTATCTAACGTAGAACTATTCTATTAGTCTCACTGAAGAACTGATGATATAAACCACTTGCAGCTTCATAAAGGTGCCCTGCTCTCTCTTGACCCCAGGGTATTGCACCTGCTGTTCCTTTTACCTAGAACACCCTCCTCATACTTCCTTCATGACACTTGTCCTACAGCTACTAGTTCAGATGTCACTTTCTCCACAGATCCTTGTCCCTTAAGGGGACTCTGATGTCCCTTTAGTATGCAACACACCCCTAGATCCACAGAATACTGTGGTTGAGGTGTCTGTATTCTCTACTAATTTTTGGTCTTCAAGGTCTGATTTTAAACTAACTTACTCATAAAGTTTCCCCTGATCTTTATAAAATATTTTATTTATTTAAACTACTTTGCATCATTATTCATAGCAGTCGTCACTTTTCTACCTATGTTTTTCTCTCTTATTAGACTCAAGCTCCTTCAGAGCAGCAACTGTATTCTGTACATTTTGGAATCATACCTGAAGCACCTAATGCTACATAAAGTACATTGGATGTGATTATTAGGTGTTTTAATGAATAATAGTAAGTTATTAATAGAGCTTGGTTAGGTATGTCCTTAAAGGCCAGTGCTTTTTAAGGGGGTTGCAATGCACAGATTATCTTAAAGCCATGTTTTAGGAAATAAATATGGCGGGCCCAGAAAGATGAAAAGAGAATAGAGATGGTGAAAGAAAAAAAGAGAAGGTTGGGAAGTTAAATTATGTTAAATGTATCAATATGAAGCATTTTTAAAGAAAACTATCAACAACTTAAAACCTAGCCCTTTTCTCAAACATGAAATTTAGTGAATCTGGCCTGAGTTGAACACTACTAGGCATCAAAGGGAGAAGCCAAAACTAGAAGTATTTCATGTGTCAAAAACATGACTGAGCACCTGCTGGGTAAAATTACAGTAAATATTGGTCTGGAGAGACAGGCTGGCTACTTGGCTCTCTCCTCTACCTTTCCTTAACAGGACAGATTTCATTACACTTAATAAGTGAATACTTTACAAAACTCAGTTTTAATCATCTCAAATGAGCCTATTTTGCAGCTAACCTTGTTCTGAATGTGGCTTATGATTGTTCCTTATCCTACTCGTACAATTACTATCACTTATTAATGGCCAACCTAAAGGCAAAGTGTTCTAAAAATAAAGTGCAAGCAAAGTAGTAAATGATCCTCTAGTTGCCAATTATGACTCATAGAAAGATAAAAATAATTATGATAAAAATCTTGCCCATTAGACTTTTCTAACCATTTTTTTGTTTGTTTGAGAGAGGGTCTCCCTCTGTTGCCTGCTAGAAGAGTCTATGCAGCAGCAGCATCATAGATCACAGAAACCTCAAACTCCCTGGCTCAGTGATCCTCCTGCCCCAGCCTCCCAAGGAGGTGGGACTACAGGTGAGCACCACCATGCCCAGCTAACTTTTTAATTTTTTTGCAGAGATGGGGGTCTTGTTATTACCCAGAATGTTCTTGAGCTCCGCGCCTCAAGTGATCATCCCACCTTGGCTTCCAGAGTGACATGATTATACCACCATGCCTAGCAAACTTTTCTACTCTTACTTTCCTCTACTTTTCTACTTGCTTATTTCAACTAAGCCATAATAATCTTCTCAATATCACTGTTAGTTCCCTTCTCTGCTCCCACATCCACGTTTTTCCAGAACAATATATACAATTAAGTATCCTTCAACAGTATTCACAATATTATTTTTCTGTAGTGGTTCAAAGTTCTTCTCAAATTTACGTCCCATGGAGCGCTTTCCTATTCAGAAAAAATGATCACTTTCTAGAGTCTAATTTTTAGACATCTATTGACATACCAACTTTTAAGGTTCCAACATGATTAGCCAGGTTAGAGTAAAATCAATTTAACACTAAAAGTAAAGAAAGCCTAACATTTAAAGCCATCTCAACCAGCAATTCATTTTTACTGTCCTATGTTCCTTGCAGAAGCAACAGAGTTATATCTTTTTTTCTTTCTTTCTTTTTTAGGGAGGGGGAACATTGTCTTACTCTGAGTAGAATACAGTGGTATCATCACAGCTCACTGCAGCCTCAAACTCCTGGAATCAAGCCACCTTCTGCCTCAGTCTCCCACGTAGGTGGGATTGCAGGCATGTGCCATTATATCTAGCTAATTTTTTAAATTTTTAGTAGAGATAGGGCCTTGCTTTTGCTCTTTTTTTTTTTTTTTTGAGACAGAGTCTCACTCTGTTGCCTTAGATAGAGTACTGTGTCATCACTGCAGCTTATAACCACCTCAAACCCTTGGGCTCAAGTGATCCTCCTGCCTCAGCTTCCTTAGTAGCTGAGACTATATGTGCTCTCCAGGATGCCCAGCTAATTTTTCTATTTTTAATAGAGATGGGGGTCTCGCTTTTGCTCAGATTGGTCTCACACTCCTGAGCTCAAGCAATCCACAGGTCTTGCCCTCTCAGAGTGCTAGGATCACAGGTGTGAGCCACTGTGCTTGGTCTCAGGCTGGTCTTGAACTCCTGACCTCCAAGGATCCTCCCAGTTCAGCCTCCTAGAGTGCAGGATTACAGGTGTGAGCCCCAATAACCCGTCAGTTATCTCTTTTTATAGCTAGATTCATAAATAGGTCTACTTATTAGACAGAAATTACAAACTCTAGTATTCCTTCTACTCCATTTTATTTAAGTTTTCATATCCTCCATAAGGCTAAATCAGAGCTAAAAATTCTACTCACAAATCTGAGATGTAGATAAGCATAGATTATTACATTTGTATATGGAATAATAAAGAAAGAAATAGCTCCCTGTCTCACTGATTACTTGCAGGTGAATATCTATCAATTGTATAAGCATTAAAATGATGGAATACACATCATTTCCAAAGAAAAACGAGACCCTCTGGAAGAATTCTGATTACAATATTATTCCTGCAGAACTGATAGTCTTTTGGATTATGTTGATGACAAATACCTAAAACCCGCAGAAGATAAAACAGCTGTCCAAAAGTCAATGTGTGCAATCAGGTGACTCTGCACAGTGCATTACACTCCGGGCTGATTGTTGCTACTAACTGCAGCTGAATATTCAAGAGACAGAAAAAACCTATAGAAGTAGTTTGTACACGAAAAAAAAAAAAAAATCTAAGGTGAGCCCTGGTTTTGTCTAAGAAATGTTTCCTATTTTTAAAACAAAGGAAAAAATTAAGGAATATATACTTTATCAAAACACAAATATGGAGTACATCTTAATGGAAAAATTATTTCAGTGGAGCTGGAAAATGTTCTTTTTAACAAAGTATCACAAGAATGGAAGAAAAAATACCTGATGTACACAGCCCTATTATGAAACTAATTATAGCCTAAGACTATGGGGAGGGGGATAGGTAGGGGGAGGGGTATTGGAGAGATCACTTCTATGGTTTATCTTATAAGGGTACAAGTGAATCTTTCTAAGTAGAATATAAGAGTAGAGTAGAATATAAACATCTTAACACAATAACTAAGAAAATGACATAAAGGCTATGTTAACCAGTTTGAAAAAAAAAAAAAAAAAAGAAAATCACGTACATTCATGATTATGTTTCGGGATTTGAACTTTGGTTGCAATTTAATTCATTATATCAGCTTTCATCGTGTGCCTCCTCTTCAGACATGATGCTGGGTCCTGGGCCAACGATGGTGAATGGAATCAGGAATGGTGAACTACACAAGAAAATTTAGGTCAGCACTTCATAGAAAAATTACATAAGAAACATTCAACAGTAAACGTAAGAGAGTTGGAGTCAGGAAAGAAGAAATATCTGGTTAGGGGGATCAGCCTTTTCCAGAGAAGGAAGCATTTAAATTGGGACTTGAAAGATGGTTAAGATCTCAACAGACAATTAGAGAGAGACATGCTTTCTCAGGAAAGAGTTATAATTAGCAGTTATATGCAAAGGCAGAGGTAGAAACCCAGGAGGCAAGCCACCAGGTGCATGGAGAATTTTCTAGCTGTGGTATTATGGTGTATAGGCCTCTACCGCCCCTGGTATCCCTCAGTTGAGATTACAGGTTGAGTGACTTCTATGCAGTAATTAGGGAATTCGGGACAGTCCTTTATTTCTTCTTGGTAATTTGTTTCCTCAGTTAATTTTTTTCATCTTCACAAACATATGAGCAGGGACCAATTCCATTCTTGCCCTGCTCTAATTCATTTTCTACACAGCAGCAACCAGAGATCTTTGCTAAATGCAAATGTAAACATCCCATTCTTCCTCTTTAAAATCTATCTACCTTTTCTTATTTTATAGCTCCTGGAATAAAATATAACAAAAGGAAAAGGTTCATCTGACTTAGGGCCTCAGAGAAAGTTCTTCCCTCTACCTAAAAAACTTCTTCTACTATATTTGCCTCACTTGTTATTCATATATACAATTTACCATCGGCAGTATCAGCTAAATGTCAATTTCTCAATATGTTTTTCCTGATATATCTAATCCAAATGAGATTTCCTTTTTCTTTTCTCTCATGAGACCCTATTCTTTCTTTTCACTATTTACCACAATTTGGAACTGTATATTCACTTCCCTGTTTACTTGCATGGTAACTCACTACTGGCTCCCACCTCTGCTGCCAGCTAGACTAGAAGCTGTGTTAGAGAACTCCTGGTTCTGTTCACCACTGGAGAACCAGTATCTAACACAGTGTCTGATGGAGAGGTGGCACACAGCGAACATTAGCAGACTGTGTTCGTTTAAAACTGAAATTAGCATCCTGAAACAGAATCACGATTCTTTTTAAAGAGAGGCTTGTGATGATTATTGTCATTAAAATTTAATTCAGGATTATAACTTTACAATTAAGAAGAGAAAAAAAATTTTTATGTCAGCATCATCACTCAACCATTTAATTTCTTAAGGAGACATTAGTTTAAGAGTCTTCCTACTGGCCACTTGTATGCCTATGCTAGGATTTGGAAGAATTTACAGCCTCTTCATTTTTCTATGTGGCACATTTTTCTTCATTCCTTTTAAAGAGAGAAGACCAAAATGCCACTACAATACTTGTTTTTTAAAATTTCAGATCAATATGAGGGTATGTAGGATTTGATTAGATAGTTTGTGTTTGCAAGGAAAAGTCCAATTTGCAGTTGAGTCCTTCACTTAAGAAGAGTGCATATACCCTACATTGTACCCTTTAGGTGGGAAAAGATATTTCTTGATTATCAAATTTTCTCTCAAAGTAAATCTTACTTGTGTATTTAATGAATGATGACACTTTTTCCATAGTTAGCTTTACTTTCCCAAGAATCCAGACATCCAGCAGGAAGTCTTTATAGTCATAACAGTAAATTTCCTTCCTCATCCCTGGAAAGCTATAAAAAATAAACACCCATGTACAAGACAAACAAACAAGCAAAAACCCAACTACAGCATTATAAAAGCTGACCTTTCCCTTGGTGCTTACCCTTACAACCACAGAATATGGCAACAGCCATAGAGGCCACCATAGGGATAAAGTAGAATAGGTGGGGTAAATGCTAAAATTCTATTTCAAGCAGTCCCGAGTGATTCTGAATTCTGAAAACTGAATAGCTGAACAGGAACATAGCTAGAAATCACATAGTGTGGCAGGCTGAATTATCCAAAAATGTCAGCAAAAATATCTCCTAGCTCACATTTTTATTTATAACATGACCTCTGCTCCAATGAAAAGGTGGAGGTCTATGACTCAGCCCCTTAACTGTGGGTGGAATTATGACTCACTTGGACCCAGTAGAAGTTGCCTGACTTCATGGGCTAAGTCAGAAAGGGCTGCCCAGGCAGCTTCTTCTACCTAGTTAGCTGGAGTACTTGTGCTTAGAGTCCTGAGCCTCTGTGTATCCTGAGGCTACCCTGCAATCAGTAAGCTAAGACACGTGGTAAGGCCAACTGTCAGCAATCTGTTTGGCAGTCTTAGTTTTTGAGTCCTCCCTGCCCAAGAATCAGATATTTGAAAGAAACTGATAAAGCTTGATTTAGTAAATCTCAATCAATAAATATTGCTAAAAATACATAAAGAAACATTTTAAAGGGTAGGTTTAAGGAGCACAGCAGAGAAAGTGGCAAGACCAGAGAAGTGATTTCTGTTTAGCTAGTTCATTAGCTTTGGATGCATGATTCTTACATTTATCAGTTTACTAAATCTACAAATCAGATTTACCAATTGATTCTTATTCTCACATCTCTTTCCAGTACATTGAGAGAATGAAAAACTATTCATCTAGTCACAGAAGTAATGTTTTAGCATCACTGAGGTGAATAGATATTTCCAAAAACTCTCCCTCTTTATAGCCGAGGACATTTTCCTGTAAGTCTCATCTTCCAGGCTACAAGACACCTGTTCAGATCTCATTCATGAGTGGAAAACCGCAATGCCTCCAACAAAAAAGCAGAGCTCAGTAGTCCATAAAACCAGGATATTTGTTAGGATGGAGTGGAGCAGCTTCCTAGGAAGACATGAAAAATGTTATAATGTTTCTAAAAGAACTTTATTCTTAGTGGTATCTAATATTGATTTTCATATCTAATGTCTGTTCCTTTGACTTTTAGTCATGGTATTTTTTAAATTTCTCCATGGTGCATAGGTTGTAACAATGCTGGTGACACGAGACCCACGTCCTTTGGAATACTATTTAATAGAAGAGGAAAATATTATGAACACTAATATTAACACAGTCTATAAAGATAATGGAGAAATATCTTTTCTAAAGGCTGACAAAAGTGGTGATTAATATCCAAAAAAGCTTAAGTCAAGTAGGAAGATCACAAACTGAGATTTAATGAACAAAATCCTGTGGCAGACTGAGCAGGAAGAAGACGACTGGCAGGGATAATTTGCTGTTCTCTAAGAGCCCATGTCTCCTCCTATTCCTAGTTATAGAAATCCCAGGCTTAGATGGATTTGTGGATTTGTCCATACTTCTCAGACTCCCTTGCAGCTAGAAGTGGACCTGTGGTTAAGTTTAGCTAACAGGATGTAAATGAAAGTATATGGAATTTTCTGGAACATCCTTAGTGTCATTTAATAAGAGAGGCCTGCCTTTCCTCAGTCCTTACCACATCTTGTGGGCTAGAATATTGACAAGATGGCAGCAGCAAGGATAGTCCTCTTGAATCATGAGAAACTATGGGCTGAGGGTAGTGGAGCCTGTTCTCTGACACTAGGTAGTGCCATCCTCACTGGAAGTGGATATCCTCAGATTTCATGTCCAAGAGAGAGAAATTCTATAAAATACCTGTCCTATTGATTCCCCACTTGGGAATTTTCTACCAATTGAAATAGCACCTACTCATAACAGATGTATAACTTAATGGAAAAATCAACTGCTTAATAGAAAATCAAAACTATGGATACCAGAATATATTTCCAAAGGAGTGATTGTGTAATGAGTTAGAGCTTGTTATCCCTCAGGACCATGCAAACAAGTTTTCAATTGAAGACCAGGCACATGGGGAAAATATTTAAGAACAACCCTGAAGGAGCCTGTCAATGAAGAGATTTATTTTCAAGAAAAGGCTATAAGGTCAGAAAAGAAAAATAAGAATCATTTATATGAAATAACTTCAGCCTACCATTGGACTGAAAACCACTGCAAGTTGAAGTTACAATGAAATTCAATGTAGCTTCTAGCCATTTTCTCTTAGCCCACAAAACTGCTATAATTGAGTTGTAGAATAAGCCACTAAAACATCTAGCATGACACACCATTTTCTAGAATATCAGTCTGCCCAATGATAAGATAATTAAATTACTGTATTACTAACAAACCTAATTTCCTGGAAATTTAACTTATTTTTTTCCAACTGGCAAAACCCAAAATAAACATGTAAAAGTGGGCATTAATTAGCAATTTGATTTAATAAGTCAGTTTTTCTTCCAAACACAATTAATTTTTAGAAATTTCTGTTACCACTATTAAGCTATTGATATGATCATCCAAGTAATTCTATAAAATACAGAACATGTTCCTCACATAATCTTTTTAGTCTTTTCATTGCTTGCTTTTAAAGTTACATTAATCCTCTAGACTGATTTTTTAAACTTCTCAGAAGGTGTACATTTTTTTCTTTAATATCTTTCTATAAAGCATTTTACAGACAGTTAGGAACTTCTTGTCCAATAATATTTTATGTTATAATTTTACATTCAGGAAAGGTAGATAAAGAAAATTTTAGAGACCTTGCAGATGTGAGCACTATTTTGGAAAACCATAGAGCAAGGCTAGAGATGATTATGGTCTTCACACATCGCACTACTATGACTGAGACAGTGGCAAATTTCACTTAGTTCCACAGAATCAATCAAAAGAGATGTTGAAAACATGTCCATAAAAGAAACCTTGCTGGAGGTATTTGATTAAAATATCCTTATCTTAATATGAAGTTTGGTATTAAAATATGTTTGGCCTAATTTTTTTCAAAAGAAGATAGGAAACTATAATAAAGGAAATAGACAAACTCTATGAAGCTCAATTCTTTATATATTCATTTATATAACGTGTCCTATCTGGAATACGGATCTCAGCTTTTTTTTTTTTTTATTGAGACAGAGTCTCACTTTGTTGACCTCTATAGAGTGCTATAAAGTCATAGCTCACAGTAACCTCAAAGTCTTGGACTCAAGTGATTCTCTTGCCTCAGTCTCCTGAATAGCTGAGACTACAGGCACCCGCCACAACACTCAGCTATTTTTAGAGACAGGGGTCTCACTCTTGCTCAGGCTGGTCTCGAACTCGTGACCACAAGCAATCTGCCAGCCTCAGCCTCCCAGACTGATAGGATTACAGGTATGAGCCAACTTGCTCGGCCGGTCAAATCACTCTTGATTAAGAGTTGTCAATAACAGGCTCAGCACCCATAGCAGAGTCGTTACAGCATTGGCCACATACACCAAGGCTGGTGGGTTCAAATCCAGCCTGGGCCAGCTAAGCAACAATGACAACTGCAACAGAAAAATAGCTGGGCACTGTGGCAGGTGCCTGTAGCTACTTGGGAGGCAAGAGAATCACTTAAGCCCAAGAGTTTGAGATTGCTGTGAGCTGTGACACCACAGCAGTCTACCGAGGATGACATAGTGAGACTCTTAAAAAAAAAGTTGTCAATAATAGTTTAATTAAGAATACACCAGAAGTTTATATCAGTCCTTGTTTCACATGACCTTTCAACATCCCCTACTTCTAGAAAAAAAAATCTCTTCACTCTTGGTTGGCTTCCATAGTCCTATTTTCTCTTGGTTTTCCTCTTATCTTTCTGAGCAACTCTTCTAGTCTGCTTTGTAGTCCTTCTCTTACAATAGTCCCTGAATTGTTAATGTTCCCCAGTGTCTCCACCATGGCATTTTCTTGCACTACACGTTCTGTAGTTCAAGTCCCCCCAGAAGTTAAAAATTCCCAATTCTGTAATATTATGAGTCTCCCAAGTTGCAGGGCTTTGAAACCTGCAGTACTCTGGATTTTGTCACCTGCCCATCCCCAAAGAAACCAAACCTGTGCAAACTGGACTTCTCTTATTTCCTAAATCTCTTCCCTTCCTCCTTCGATCCTTGTCCAGCCACAAATCATATTTACTCTACATGCTAAATATCCTCTGGGTCCCATTGCCATTCCATCAACCCCTATTTAGCAGCCAGCTGGACCATTGCAAAGCTCAAGAGAAAAAAACAAACAGAACTTTGTACATGGTCTCCCTGCTTTTAATTTTATCTCATTTCCATTGTACAACTGCTCATGTGATTCTTTTGAAATATGTAACATAGCCACTTTCCTAGTCCACCTCTTACTATGGCTCTTCTTCTCTCACAGGTCCATACCCACACCCTGCACAGAGGACAGGAAGCCATCCGTGCTCGGAGCCCCTTCGTTTCTGGGGTCCTTTGCCACCCCCCCCCCCCACAGGCACTCACACTTCTCTGCCCCTTGAACTCTACGTTCACTTTGTGTGTTACCTGCTTTCTTTCCTCTGTGCCTTTGCACATACATATGTGCTGATCTCACAGACTGGAAAATTCTCCACTTCTTTTTCTGTATAGAAAATTCCTCCTTTAAGAATCACTCAAATATTTCTCCCATGGCTACGTCATACCTCTTGGCTGGAACAGTATTAGATACTCCCCATTTTTCTAGTTCCTTTGGCATTTTGTCCATATTTCCATTATACTAATTTGCGCCATCATTTATAAACCTTTCTTTGCATACACATTATTCTTTTCCTCAGAAAGGAAACATGCCGGATATTTTTTTCGTGACAAACACCAGACACAGTATCTACTGCTCAAAACACATTTGTTTTATTAATATCAAGCACATAAAGATATGCAGATGAAAGACATATAGTTCCTGATTTCAAATAAATAACATTAAGATCTAAAGATTCATCCTGGACAAAATATAAACTAGATTTGCTTTTATCCCACCAGCAAATACAACTAGAAAGTGTACAAAGATGAAAATTTTTGCTTAATGAAATAATGAACTGGCTATTATCATCCAACTGGCACACAGGAAGCCTCAGGTGCTCGCGAGCGTCCCATCACTAGATTAGGCTGAAATCAGCTGGTTTAATGTGTTCAACCCGCAGGCGGGCTCTACTCAGTCCTTGTATTAGAAGAAGGTTTAGACTTCTTGCCATTTTCTAACAAAGCAGACAAATGATTCTGAAATAATCTTTCGCGTAAATAAGATTGTTTAGTATCTCTGCCTCATGTCTCCCTTTTACAATATTAAATTGGAATTAATTATAGTGTATTTATAATGAAAGTTCACTAAAATTTTATAATTCTACAATATTCTGGGAATGCACAACTAGAGACATTATTTTGGACTTACTGGCAGGAAAATAATAACTAATAAGCCCTTCCCTCTCTCTGAGCCTGGATACTTACTCAGTAAAGATGGATGTGAGAGTCCGATAAATAGAGATCACCTTTGTTATCAATAAGATGAACAGCTTTCTTACTGATAAAGCTGCATTCTCCTGCGGGCCTAAGATTATAATACTTTCTACAAAATACTGCCGTAGTTTGTTTTGTGCTGCTATCGCAGGATACCACTGACCAGAAATTTATTTCTCACAGTGCTGGTAACTGGGAAGTGCGAGATGGAGGCAGCAGCATCTGGTGAGGGCCTTCTTGCTCTGCCCTCACCCAGGAGATGGTGGAAAGACAAGACAGAGACACACTCTGTATCTCATGTGGCAGAAGAGCTGAAGGCAGAGAAGCTACTCCCTCAAGCCCCTTTTAGAGCAGCATCAGTCATTCAACCTAAACACCTCCCATGAGGCCCCACCCTGTTCAATTGAAGACTAAATTTCCAACACATGGATTTGGGGAGACACGTTTGAGCTATAGAGTCCTCATCCAAAGATACGGGTATCCTCTGTTGAGCCTGCCAGAAGGTAAAAAGCAGAGCCAAAGAATATCAGGAGGGGCCGGGCACAGTGGCTCACACCTGCAAGCCTAGCACTCTGAAAGGCCAAGGCAGGAGAATCCCTTGCCCTCGGAGAGGATCCCTTCAGCTCAGAAGTGTGAGAGTGTTCAGCCTAAGCAAGAACAAAACCCCATCTCTACTAAAAACTGGGAAAAAAATGAAATACTGGGGAGGACCCAGAACATAGAGCCAACTGTGCTTTCTTTCTTCCCCAACATAAAGAGTCACTGGAGGGAGAGTCAGAGAGGGATGGAAGGAAGCTAGAAATGCTTCTCTTATAAATCCTTCTGGAGACTTAAGAAGACTTTTTCCATCTCTCTGTGGACACATGAAAAATGAGGGAAAGGGAGTTCTCATAAACTCTTAAGAGCAATACCATCTTGCAGTTGTCTCTTTGTCTGCAATTGGCTTTACATATTAGAAAACACAATCTCGCCTCTTTGATATTTTGAAAGATTAAACAGCAGCTATACGAAAGATTAACCTGTTTCTTTAGAAAGACTGGCTTTACTATTTACTTTTGCATTCAAAAAACACATATTAAATACCTATCACATCCCTGGTTTTTTTGTGCTAGTGGTCAAAGAAAATCAGCCACCATCTGGGTCATTAAAGAGCTTTAGCTGAAGAAATAACTGATTATCTAATAAATAATAATAAAATGTGATGCACAGGATGTCAAGCGACCAGGAACACTATACCGTGAGCCTGGATGCGAAGCAGCAATTAACGACTGGAAGAAAGAAAGAGAAACATGGAGATGAAAATAACAAAGACGTAGTGGCGTCCTAATGTAAGCTTTGAAGGACGAATAGGAGTCTGCTAGGAGAGAGTATGTGGGGGCAAAAATAGCCCTTGAAAAAGAATGCCCAGGGGCAAAGGCAAACCCATCTGAATCTGCACTTCAAAAATCATTACAATAAAAGCATGGCACACATTTGATACATGTAAAATATTTTCAAATGTATCTTAATTTTTATTAAAGCAAGGAGACTTTTACATAGATTAATATAATCACAAGGATTAATAGGTAAGGCGTTTTGACCTAGTTAATAACCAAATGATTGAGGGAATTATTCATTAGCCATTAACATATACCCCCTGCATACCTCATCTCTGGTTGATTTCCACCAGTACTATCTCAGAGGTCTCGGCACTTGAAAAATAAGCTTAAGCATTTATGTCTATAATATAGGGACAAAAAATATTTTGCTTCTGGGTCATTACAATTTTTAGAATAATAAACCATTCCCTAACAGCCTCTCTGTCGGTAGAATGCCATTCAGGAAGGTGTTTCGTATCTGAATTCATGGGGGAAATAAAGTGGTGTTCTTGTTTCAGAAATTCATTTCCTCCAAAAGGGCAAGGTACGACAAAGACTGTGTTTCCAACTTAAGGTAAATTTCATAACATCAGCAGTGTGTCCTGCAAACTGCCACACAGAAAGGTTCCCACACACCCCCGTCACAGAACGCAAAGGCTCAGCAGGGCAAGATTACACTGATTGACCTCAGTGCAGCCGCATCCTCCATGGAACTCCTGAGATCTACGCTGGTGAGTGTATTTCTATCTCTTGAAGTCTTTATCTGTATTAAATGCGTTCTTCCAGGATGGCTTAAACGATGAGCGGCTTTTGGGGTTTCGTTTGCTTTTTGCCCTTTCTTGTCTCCTTCTCTTCACAGATACAGCCCCAGTGATTGAAAAGCCTGACCTGCAAATCTGACAGTTCAACTTATCTAGGACTATCTCTAAGTACAAGGTCGACATTATCTCAGCCTACATCCTGTGTAATTATAGTATTTGGCTGGCACTGCTGAACAGGGGCTGAAATCCATCAGGTTCTAGTTAATCTGCTCTGAGTAATCACAGCTGGTTGGCCGGAAGAAAATGATTATGAAATAAAGTTGTTGTGTCTCAATAATAAAGATTACTGATACTCAGGGCCACGAAAGCTCTATATAATGGAGGAGAGAGGAACTGTTTCTGAAAAGTCTTCTTTATTTCTGATTTTATCTCCTCCTTTCTTTTCACTCTTACTAAACTGTCCCCCACCCCAGTCCTGACTTTAATTACACTTCACTGAAACACATATCCCAAACCTCTGGATGTTTTCCAACACATCAAACTAGCAATTTAATGGACATGAGATCACCTTCCTCGTTCTTCATTAGTCTTTTCTTGTTTTATTAAGAATCCTTTTATCATGTTTATATTGAGGCTATGAGTTATTCACACTACAGAGGATGATGGTGAATTTACATGTGATATTAGATAGCACATCAAATGATATGTGTCATGGCTCAAGCCGTATGTTCAGAACATAAAACAGACTTACAGGCTTGGGCAGAACTCCCCATCACTATCTCTACAAAATGAGCAACTCAGCATGCTCCCAATCCAGCCATTTTAACCCCTTCATATAATAAGGGATGATCATACAAAGATTTATCTGGCAACCATGAAAAGGAACAGGTATGATGGTGCAGATCACAGATTCTGTGACCTCGGGGAAATTACTTACCCTCTCTGTGCCTCAGTTTTTTCAACTTCAAAATAGACATGATAACAATAGTAGCTGCCCCACGTGCACATCATGAGGACTGACAGAGAACATATCCAAAATACCTAGAACAGTGCTTGGCATTTAAAGAGCATAGCAAGTGTTCACTGTGCTGGAGAAACAGCTAAACTGGAAGCAGGATGGCTGGATCGTGGTGATGACGGGGAATCAGTAGGTACAGCCTGCAAGACCTTTAGCTCTAAATGCTTGCGCTCTATACTTGACTTCAGGCTACTAACATTTAACCAGAGGCTCATAAATAAAATAAACTATGGTTAAACTTGTCACATTAATGTGTCTACTCATGAGAAAACAAGAATGCACATAAAAACAGCATCCTGTGGATTTTGCCTGGCAGGGTAGGATAAGAGCAAGAGAGGACAGGAGCCAGAAGGTGATGATGCTAGACACGGTGGCTCCCAGGCTTTTCCTCAGTCTGCTGTTGTTATTGCCTGCACAGTACATGATGGGGATGACTGTGGAGGCTCCTCCTACAGAGAAGCTCATTTTAGTTTGAGTTTCCAAGCATGCTTTGGCATTCGTGCCTTGGCTATTGCACTGACTCTTCTTTCTTCATAATTACATCCCTAATGTAAATGCATCCAGCAACGATCCTTAATTACATCCTCTTAATTACATACCTGCTGCAAATGCATGCCAACTCCCCTTTGTCATCGCTTAAGTCCACTGGTTAATACGAAGCAAAACAAACACATACAACACACAGGAAAACCATCAGTGGGAGCTTTGGGATCAAAAGATGAGCTGAGGAATATTTATTTTTAATAATTTCTCTTCCTTGGTGGTTATATTTAAGATTTTAGAAATTGCTTCTTGATCATTTATATCTCTTTTTCATTTTTATGAATCTTGTCTGAATATCTAAAAGATAGTGCAGGAAAAAGTTCAGGACAGATTCTAGAGGTTCATTCACTGTGTGTCTGGTTGTAAGATTTTAAGCCCTCATTACACACATGTATTTATCTTCATTGTTCTTACGATATCTTCTTTTATTTTAGCTGAATATAATATATAAAAAGCCAAAACATGTCATGTCAAAACATACGGATCTTCCTTAAATACAAAAAAAAAAATTCAACAATCTATTTGAGTCATTATGATGTATTTTACAATCTAAAGTGAAATTCTGCCAAAATAAATCTACATAGTGTTTACCAGTGTCAAGGACACTTGGTCAAATGTCCCATAGAAATAAAACGTAAGATTTTGGGGGAAGGTAGCAACTATCCAATTGATAGAAAAACTATTTTTCTTAATTAAAGCTTGATTCTTTGGAGAATAAACTGCCTGTATTTGGGCTGTTGAGAAGAAACTTTTTTCCAGGCATCATCTATTTGGGGGGGCATATACGTATAATGGGCAGATTTTCAGATCATCTTTTGTTCCTGAATTCTATCTGCAGATGTAAGGAAGAGACTAAATTATATGGGATTAAATAACTTTAGAAAAAATAGTAAAAAGTCAAACGATGTTAAATGTATTATGAAAATAGGACCTTCATAAGATCCTCACTTTCTAAGGGTTTTTTTTTCATTTGTTTGTTTTGTTTTTTAGCAGTGGTCTGGGGTCTTTCATGTTTTCTTAAAAATAATTTTCAGCACCACTTGTGTCTCCATTCCTATAGTGAGTTTCCTAACATCTGTTTTCGATTTTATTTTTTAATTTCCACTTATGACCTTTGGCCTATTCTCTTTGTTTGGAGAAAAACAGGAATTAAAGTTGACGTTATCACTATGCCTTCTCCAAAGTGCATAAATTCACATTTTCAGCCTGTGTTATATCTCAGCACAGGCTTTCTGACCGCAAAATATATTCATCTATTGTTTGGGAGGAAGTTTCATAATGTTCAAAAGAGATAACCGCAACCCCAGATATCGGGGTCCTGGGACACAGCCAGGACTGGGGAGCAGCAGCATATTTGTTCTAGACCTGTGGCCACTGTGGAAAATTGCTCTGACCTAGTCCAGTGTTCTAGAAAATCCTCAAATCATGACACAACATGAAGTTCTTTTTATAATTATAGCCCTTAGTCTCTTACATGGGATGGAAGAATATGATACTAATCTAAGATGAAAATTATATTGTACATGTTTTTAAGGAACATTAAGTAAATGATCAAAGTGAGCAGCATTGAGTTTCTTTGTTGTATGGGTAATGTTATTGAGCATTGAGAGACTGCAGAATACCTTGCAAATCCAAACTGAGGTGAGGCTTACTGCATTAATTAATACTTTCTAACTTCTACTGTGGGACCACTTATACTCCTGACTGGGACACTGAATCTGCAGCAGTTTCTAGAAGGGTCCAGTCCTTCAGAAGCTATGGGAGATAACAAGAGGAATGGTTGGGAATGGTGGACATCACACGGATCACAGAGTAAGACCAGTTCCATGAAAGACCAGTCAACACATGGCCTGCTTCAGTAGTGTGGAGAATACTCTGAACCCGTAGGAGACTTCCAGACTTCTTAAGAGTTTCTCCACTTGGTTTAGAATGGGCCAAGACTTGTATTACAATTTTGAAGAGTTTCTTCAATTTTTGTAGCAAATATGATCCATTAAGATGAGTTGGGAGGCATATACCCCAAGAGGCCCCCTCAGCCTCCTTGAGGTGTGTGCTGCTCGTGTAAGAGTTATTGAAGGCAGAAAAGTAATTAAGAACCCCTGTTCTTCAATGTCCAATTTAGTAAAGGTAATAATTCTACAGAGGATTTACACAAACTCCAGAAAAGTAAAATGCCCTGACAAGTAGAAACCACAGATAATTAGATCAGTAATTACAACAGAGAGAGAATTATTCTCTTGCCTGAGACAGACCACTGCAGGTGGAGGAATCCACTCCCCACTCATCCCAACCATGTCTCAACCCATAAAGCCCTTCACTCCAGGCAGAATTAACAAAAATCACAGCTCTTCTACCTTTTCCAGCATTAGCAACTACTTTACAAGTTTTGTTTAAAGAGTGAATTACGTCCTATTTACCTAGACAACATGTTTTTACACCCACTGTGCTACATATTTCAATATCAAACAACATGTTACTCTCGAAAGAGTCCTATCTACCAGGATAGAATACAGAACTTTCCAGGAAGACAAAGGTGAGCCTAAAACAAAAGGATGGCTCTTATAATTTTTATTTCATTTCTATGAGTCTAGCATAATTATTATTATACATTTGTAACATTGCCTGGCACTTTCAATCTTTCTCCAAATGCTCTTCCAGGGTTCTTTGAAGTAATAATTTTTCAGAAATCTGTTAACATTTTTCTCTTCCGAAAAGAATAATGAGAAAGTTACCAATATTTTCCTTGCAATAGAGAAGTATATAAATAAATCAGAAACCTTAACAAAGAGTAGCTATTCCTGCTCACCACCATACTTAAAAACTAGAAATTTATTTTTGGTTGCCTTTGTACTTTTTTTATTATGTATCGTAAGAGTAAACATCAATATTAGAAAGGATGATCTTTTCTTGACCCCAGAACTGTGAGGTACAAATTATGTAACCTGGATAGCCATTGGGACAAATCTTTATTTAAATATGACTAACCACATTTTTGTATTCTATACCTATGACCCTTCACTCTACCCTTCCAAGTTTCTTTGTCTCTTTTTGAATATGTCTTATCCTCTCCTGCAATGCTTGTACATCTGGTACTTATTCTCACTTTCTTTAAAATAGAAAAAATGAGTCCAGACATAGTACAGGCACACGTTCATTGTTTGTTTCCTCTTTAGTAAAATAAATGTTCAAAGACAATTCCAAAGGATCACTGAGGGTTTGATTCTCTAAAGACCTAGGGCACTATTTTTAATGATTGCTCAATAGCAAATACTATTTGTACTGGCCCACTCTAGACTTCTCCCACATGGCCCATTCTTCTCTGCCTCCTCCTGACCCCTGCCACTTACCCTCCTTTTTTTTTCAACTGAAAGCCCTGGACATCTCACCCAGCACTGCCTGATCTCCCAGTAACATGCTTCCTTTGTACTTGGACTGTTGGAGCCAAATAACTCACAACATCAGTGGGATCCAAGGAGGTCTCATGATCTGCGGCCTGCACACTGAAGCAGGATGGTAGGACCCACCTGAAAGTACAAGGAATTTAAAGGAAAATGCACTAGAATTAAATGGTTACAAGGCATTTGTAAGTCCACATAAAATGTCTTTTTATAGAGCTTTTTTAGTGAAGGCTCAATCACCAACATCTGTCTTTATATAAGCCAGAGTACAAATTCCTTCCCCCTACTCTAATTCTTATTCCCTGGATTTGACTTATGCTAGTTCTCCCAAAATAACTATTGACAAAGCTCTATGCAGTCAGTATCCAAATACTTTTATTTAATCTCCTTATCCTGGTTTTTATTTTACTTTTTCAAAGATGAAAACTGACATTCAGAGATTGCTCAAGGCCACACAACATAAAGCTACAATATTAGAACTGAGGAGTTAAAATTCTGAAAGTTTCCTTTTTGTCAAGCCAGATAAGACCCATTTAGACACTCAGGGGCTCTTTCAGAAATCAAACTTCCAATTAGTTAAGGTACTCTCAGACCCTTCGATTTTAAAGCCATCTTGTGATCAATATATAAGGAAAAAACAGGAGTCAGGAGTTCCCTGCTCTGTGGACACAGTGGGCCTCCTCAGAGTCAACCCACAAGGTTAGTAATGACGATGGACAAGCAAAATAGAGAATTTTTCATTATTTATGTGATCCAAGCATAAAGAATAAACTGAAATAACATGTTATAGAATTGATATCAGTATACAAGTTCACTAAAACCTGAATGGAAATTCATTCTTATAAAATCTCACACTTGTTCTGCATCACTGTTGATCCCAATGCATTTGTGTTAAATGAGGGTCTTCCTACCTCCTCACTCAAGTTCACTTATTTAAGAGACTGGAGAGCACACTTGAGGTGATAAAGACTGGAATCCAAGAGAAAACACTTATTTCAGAGACCTTTAAATGCCAGAAGTCAATTTAATCATTTAAATCAATTCAGTACAATGGACAATCACAAGAGTTATCGATGGCATTTTCAGAACTGTATAAAAATAATCTAAGAGCTTCACTGAGGAAAAGTTCAGGGTTGTGTGGAATGGGGAGAGAGTAGGAAGATGGTTTCAGATGAGTTGGCCTGTACAACTTAGATGAGAAGAAAAGGGACATTGGAGTGTGGGAGCTTTACGACTTTATTTCATTCTCTTTCTACTTCTCAGCTAAGGTTCCAGAACATCCACTAATTCCTACCTCCTTCTATCTCCCCAAAATAAGGTATAAGGAGGAAGTTATGGGGCCTGATGCCAATAGTCCTTGCTATTCCCAATGTAAGAGCCACATGTGCTTTCCCTTACTCCCTTAGATTGAATTCTACTCAATTCAATTTGAACTACAGTTGTCTTCGACAAGGTTAAGCTTTCTGACCATTTTTAAAATGATAGAGTTAGCTGTAAATTCTAGACACTAGAATTCTAAATTTGAGGCCTACTATAAGGCTCTTATACTCCAAAAACACTTTATCTAGTCTCTAACTTAATAGTGATACAAGGATATTTTCACTCATGTCTGGTGTTGGGTGTTGTTTGTTTAGAGTGGGTGTGTGTGCATATGTATGCTGCACCATTAATTTTACCATGGGTTTAAATTCAGACTATTCTTCCTATTTCCCATACCATCTCTCAATAAAATGTGGTTAAATGAGATTTTAAAATCAGATTTTGCCAGACCTAGTGACTCACACTTGTAGGCCTAGCTACTTGTGAGGCTAACATAGGAAGATTGATTGAGCTCAGATATTGACAATTAAGTTTGTGTACTCATCTTAGAAAAAGTACTACATATCTTGTTCCTGAATATTCTCATGGTTGTCATCAACACACACCTCTTGGGAAGCTATGCACTAACAGTAACACCTAGTCCATCCTTCAAAGCACTTTTGAAACTCTTTTTCTGGAATGGCCATCAGAACTGTTGTTTCATTATCTTTAATGTCCTGAATGTCATCAAAATATCTTCCTTTCAATATTTCCTTTATTATTCAGTAAAGAAAAGTCACTGGGGTCAAAATCACATCAGTAGGGAAGTTGTTCCAGTACAGTTATTTGTTTAGTGGATAAAACTTCCCTCACAGACAGTGCCATGTGAGCTGATACATTGTTGTGATGCAAGAGCTATGAGTTTTTGGCCAAGATCTAGTAAAGATCTTCCTAACTATTTCTGTTTACTTGGTCTGCCATGCTTCTCACAGCCAGCTGACAATTTTGATGCACAATTCAATAAATTTTTGCAATGTTTTTATCAGTTCTACTCATTCCTGGCCTCCCTGACATCTTTTCATCAGTGATGCTTTCTCTCCCCTCAGACAAATGTGTCATCCATTTCTACACTGCCATTTACTTCATGGCATTATTCCATAAACTTGAACTAACATGTCCCTGATTTCACTTCTACTCTTGCCAACTTTAACAAGAAATGTAAAATTTATTTGTTGCTCTAATTCAGCTCTCACATTTTCTTAACAGCACACAGAAACATGGAATAACAATAACTAACACCACTCAGCAAGATACCACCACAAATTGACATGAATACAACTGTGAGACACTGGTATACCAAGGTTATAAAACCTTACTAAGCTGTCTGTACAGTGCTGCCAATGTAAATGTACGGTGGCAAGTTCACAGTCTTAATTATCAGACTTTATATGTGACTATGGTTCTACCACTGCACTCCAGCCTGGGCAACAAAGTGAGACCTTGCCTCTAAATAATTAAGTAAATACGAACTTTTACATTATTACCATTATTTAAGCCTATTATGAATTTTCTTCATTTTTGTAATTCTCAATTGCACTAAAATCTCCATTACAATGTTCTTCCCTTCCTGCTGCCTAAGCCACAATTTATTTAATAGAAGCTGACAACATTAAAGTGTAACTAATGGACCACAAGAAAACTTTAACACCTTCATGGACTAATTGCTAAAATGACCTTTATTTAATTCTTCAACAACTGATCTCTGAGGAAATTACAACCTGGCAACAACATAAACAGAAAACTTAGTGGTAAGCCCTCATTATAACAGACTAGTAAATAGTGGACATTTAGCTGGTACTAGTAAAGCTGAACCAAATTAAAACTTATCCAGTTCAATTACATTTGCCTAAAAAGCACTTTGTTAGTATGAAATTGAATGGTTTAACTGAAGTTTTCTAGCCCAAAGAAAATAATTTTATTGTATTGGCCTCTTATCAATTACTTAAGAAAACTGCTAGGGGGAGATTAGCTTTCAGAAAAAAATTGCTTAGTTAATGGTTCTTAGGTTCTTAGATGATCAAGGAAAGACTAATATACATTGACTTCTGTATTAGAATAGAAAAGCTTGCTAAGACAACTAAAAATAATGCTTTCTCATTCTTAAAATACAAATTGAGAATAAAAAGAACTTCTAAATGAAAATATGGACTCAGTAAACTAAATTGAGCTAAATTCAAACTAATCCCTCAGGCTTGGTACTTCCCACCAACCAAGGATTCTTTAAACAATACTGTCTTCACCTATATAATGACAAATATGATTCAAGAGAACATTGATTTTCTACATTAGGAAAAAAACTCATTTCTCATTTTTCAGACCATCTGAACAACCATGAGATGGGGCAAGGTGAAGTAAAACCCAATAACTCATTGTTGGTGGTTATGAAAAATAACCAAGTTAGCCTGGTCTCTAATTTTTAGCTTAAAAATTTATCAAAGCTCCATCTGAACTAATTATCCAAACAACAACCTCCCTGATCTGTTACCTCATTGAAAATATAACGATCTAGTTGACATTTTTAATATTTAAAATTTAGAACAATAACCAAATATATGTGTTTACATTGTCTTTGCTTCTCTTACAATTACCATTGCTTGTGATTCTTCAAGTGGTAGAGTTGATTTCTTCTCTTTGTATGTTACAAGCATAACAAATGTTTACAGATATAGTTTGCTCTTATACACAAATGGTTGTGCTCACTGATGGATTGACATAGCTAAATAGTTTACTTCATTTTCAGACTGTAAATAGAGCACACATGGTTTGGAGCCACTGGAAGAGTCTGCACATCCATTTAGTCTGTTTAGCCTGAAGTGCTGGAAACTTCAGTCATCTTCCTCAGGTCCATAGTGGGGTGCAGGTTTAGTGGGGCAAGTGAGGCTTATGAAGGTGGCAGGAATCCCCAAACATACTCAACAATTGGGAGATACTGACATATTCAACTTATTTACACCTGTGGAAGAAAAGGTGTAACCTTCTGCAGGATTCTTCTTTTTCAACTAAGATTAACATACAAAAAGCTGTACATATTTAACATATACAACTTGTTGAGTTTGGAGATAACTATATGCCCATTAAACTATTACCACAATGTGTGTCATAAACCTATACAGCACTCTATCACTTCCAGTATTTTACTCTGAACTTCTCATTTATTATTACCTTATTAATATACCTTGCATATTTTTAGGTATATAATAAATTGCTGTTAACTATAAACAATGCTCTATACAGTAGATATCTAAGATTTATTCATCTTGTAGAACCAAAACTTTGTGCCCCACTAGCACATGAAAACCACCTTTCCAGTCTCTGCTTCTAGGAGTTTAACTATTTTAGATTCATCATATATGTAACATAGTATTTGTTCTTCTGTGTCTGGCCTATCTCACATAGCATGTCTCCTAGGTTCGTCCATGTTGTCACAGATAGCAGGAATTTCTTTTTTTTAAGGCCAAATAATATTTGTGTGTGTGTGCGCCACATTTTCCTTTCCCATTCATCTATGGATGGACATTTGGTTGCCTCCTTGTCTTGGCTACCATGAATAGTGCTGCAGTGAACATGAGGGTGCTACTACCTCTTCAATATACTGATTTCCTTATCTGGATATATACCTGTAAGTGGGATTGCTGGATCATGTGGTAGGTCTGTTTCTAATTTTGAGAAACCTCCATACTCTTTTCCATAGTGGCTACACTAATTTACATGCCCCCTAACAGTGTTCCCTTTGCTACATATCCTCACCAATCCTTGCTATCTTTTGTTTTCCTAATGGGGCTGGCGCCCTACTCCTTGAACCACAGGTGCCACTTCTTGTGGGATTCTTATTATAATTCATGTTTGCTGTATGTGTTATGTTTACCATAAACTGAGTGTCTTATAAATAGTAGAAAAAATATGTCCTGTCATTCTGAAGGCTAAGAAGTCCACCATTAAAGTGTCAATAGATTCAGTGTTTGAGAGTGGCCTACTTTCTACTTCATAGATGGTGACTTTTTACTGCATTTCACATGGTAGAAGGGGCACAGGGTCTCTTTTGGCCCTCTTATAGAAAGGGGAATAAATCCATTCATGAAGATTCCTCCTCCATGACCTCATGGCCCCATAAGACCCCACCTCCTGATATCATCAACTTGGGGGTGAGGATTTCAGCATATGCATTTCAAAGGTGGAGGGACATAAAACATCCAACCCAAGATCATAGCAATAACATCAGAGAGCAAGTCAGTTACAAACAGGTTGAATAAATGGAATTAATGATGTTTTATAGAGATCTTTAAAAATGAGACTTTTTCTTTAGATAGAAAGCAATGGAAAAACCAAAGAACTGGCAAGAATTCACAAAGCACAGCTCATGCCACCTCAAATTGACAGCTAAGGTATCTTGGATATGGACCCCAATATATTCCCCAGATGAGCCACACTTGCAAAGTGCACACAAAAACCATCCTGCACAGCAAGCTACAGCTGCAGCCGGGTGATGGCTGGGACCTACCCCTGTGTCCCTGTCACAGAGCAAGTACCTGTTGGCTTAAGGCACTTCTCACCTGTGAATACCCCAACTTCACTTCCCGAATTACTTTCTATGGCTGCCATAACAAATTGCTGCAATGTAGTGGCTTAAAACAACACAATTTATGGTGGAGTAGGTTATACAACTAAGGTGATTTTGCTGGGCGAAAGTCAAAGTGTCAGCTGGGCTGCATTTCTGTCTCAAGGCTAAAAGAGGAGAATCCATTTCCTTGCTTTTTCTAGCTGCTAGTGGCCTCCTTTCTTCACCATCAAAGTCAGCAGCATCAAACCTGCCTGACCCTCCATCTCTGTTTGACTACAACCAGCCAGGAAATGTTCTCCAATCTTTTTTTTTTTTTATGTTCTCCAATCTTTAAGTATTCATCTGATTAGATGGGGTCCTCTTGGATAATCCAGGATAATTTCCCAAGAGGTCTTCAACATAATCACATCTGTGCAATCACTTTTGGCCATGTAACTCAACCAATTTGCACATTCTAAGGATTAAAGTGTGACTATTTGAGGGGGCCATTATTCTGGCTTTCACATCATCACAGTGATCCTTGAAGCCAGACAATCAACGGGGAAAGCCCCAGCAGGTAGGCACAGTGTCTCCCCTGCCCTCTAAGGCATCAGACCACTCAGTCTCTTTTCCTTTGCTATTGCTGCATGTTTACAAATTATCCAATAAACTTTGCAATTTAAGCATCTCCTTAGGTCTGCCAGTCGTTTTGTCTTCTCTTCTCTCTGGACGACCTACCTGATAGTATTTCTGGAAGCCACCACTGAATCAAGGTAATCCCCTAACGAGTAGGATTTCTGTCTTGTCTGATCCCCATAGGAAGCCTCCAAAACTCCACAAATGAATATATGCAAATCATGATTAATTGCAAATAAAAAATAAATCATATGCCATTTATTTTCCCTGGAATAAAACACATCTATTTTGGAAAGAGTATAAGATTAAATCAATTGGAAAAACAACTTAATTTGAGAGCTGAGTTTATATCCACTTAACTTGAGGCTGAAGTGGATATAAAAGGAAATGGTTTTAATTCAGCAGAAACTAGAAACCAAAGGAGGCACACTTCTTGGATGGCCGGGAATGACATCTTTAATCTAAACTTGGAGTAGAAATTGAAGGTCCAAGAGGGAAGTACTTTGTGATAGACAAGAAAGACCAGCCTCAAAGCAGGAAAAGTTTAGAACTAGAAAAATAATTCTGACATTTTTGTGAGGCATGCCAAAAAAATCCTGGCCTAGATATACTCTGGCGCTGACTGACTAGATATAGTTCTTTGTATCCCAAGTTTTTAAAATCTTATTTTTAAAGCTGAATCCTATATCCATTTTCGGCACCCATCACTTGCCTATCATTAATTCAGCAAACATTTACTTGGCACTTGTTATATTCAAAGATTCATGCTAGGTAGCTCAAGTCTGGTTTTGGAAAAGAAAAATCCAAACTGCAGACTGCAGTTTACCAAGTTCTGCATAGGCTGGCTCCTGTCAACCTCTTTAGCTCGTCATGTCAACCTTCCCCTTCATCAGACACAATAGTCTTTTTTCTGCTATTTGAACACTTCACATTTTTCCTATTCTTAGAGGCCTTTCCTGTTGCTTCTTCCAGAATTCTCTTTTCAGGTCCTTTTCCAGGTTGATACTTCCTATGTCAGGTGTCTGTTCATGTCATGTCAGAGAGCTCTTTCCTGGTCACCCACCTATGGTGTCCCCAGCCTCCCAGCAGTGTTCCAAGGCTTTAGTGTTCCAAAACACCTATTATGACTTGCAATTACTTTGCATTCTTATTTACCTGGGTTTTTATTTGGTTTTGTTTCTATATACCAGGATACAAACTCCTTGAGATAGTAATTCTGTCACAGCACCTACACTTAAAGTGTTTTGCACATTTTAGATACTAAATTTGAACGGCTAAATGAATGATTGAATGACAAGATGCATGTATGAAGACCATACAAGATTGGTCTTGTATGAAGACCCATCTCTTCAAATGAGATCAGCCGTACTTCAGGTATCCCACAGACACAGGCCCTAGGTACTCTGGTAACCCTGGAGAGCTCATCATTCTCCTGAGAAATGGCACATGTGCAAACTGAGTTTTTAATAGTATGTGTTTGTGGTTTCTACAATGTGTGCCATGGCATGCTACATGTTTCGGTGAGCTTTGTGAAGCTGAATTTCCTACAGTTGCCAAAATAAAAACCTGACGCGAACATCAGTATGGAACAGAAAATTAAGTTGCCAGTGAACAATCTGATTCCGAGGTCTGAAAAACTGTATACTGCTCAACAAATAAGTAATCCTGGTTATAAAACTTTAAACTTTCCGGTAGACACATTTTAAAAAGTAAAAATAAGTAGATGAAATTAATATTAATAATTTATTTTATGTCCAAAATACCACTATTTCCATATATAATCAATATAAAAACACTAAAGTAGTATTTTAAATTATTTTCTGAATCCTAAGTCTTCAAATGAGATCAGCCATACTTCAGGTATCCCACAGACACAGGCCCAGTAGTTACTGTATCATACAGGACTGGTCTATACCCATAAAATATACCTGCCTAGAAGAAGGCCTGCTCCACTAAAAATTTTTTTTTTCAAGAAGAAAAGTTAAATGGATATTACTGCAAATAATCAACGTTTAAGTACAACTTAAAAGAGTTGCTAAGGTAAAGTACTGTCTGCATTTATTAAAGACAACAGTCTATCAATGATTTTCTACATTCTTTTCATCAAATAATTTGACTAGAGCACTTACATCACTTATACCTAGCATCAAGAAAAATTTTGAATAAGTATTGGCTATCATTACTGATACCCATGAGAACACATCAGTTTATCAATATCCATGAGTATGACAAAGAAGAAAGTATAAGAGTACAATACGCCCATCAATGACTGTTTTAGACTCACCCTGGTAAATCCCAGGCAAATAATTACAATGGAATAGACTTGGAAATTCAACACAAAAGGTAAGTGCAAATTAATCACTTCTTTAGCACTTAAAAAGTTTTCCAGTTTCTGAAATTATTAGTTCATCTGGTTCTGAGTATCTCAAATACAAGTTCAAAATGTATCCTTACTGTTTTGATGAAGACTATTCCGTGTTTAAACCAGGAATGCTTAGGAGTTTGCTCTTATTCATACAGCTCCTATTTTTGTTCAACTTAAGGCAAAAAAAAAAAAAAGAAAAAAAGAAAAGAAAAGAAAGAAAGAAAAAAGAGAATTCTGTGTCAATGTTTTACTTCTACATTTTCTATTGGGAAGTCCTTTCTATTACCCCATCCATCTTCCCTTCCACTTAGGCAAGAATGTGGCAAATGTGGCCATTGCCACTCCAGTTAAAGTAGCATAGGCATCCCCTTCAAGCATGAATTAAAGTTAACCTTTGTAAGGATGTATTTAACCTCTTAAAAATCCTGCTAGTTTCTGAAATATTCATTGCACTGAAATCAATAAATCACTGAAATCCCCCCTGGGAGCAAAACTTCCTGAGGTCTCAAAGGCCAAGCCAGAGTGGAACTAGTAAACATCAGTTTCTCACAGACATGCAATTAGAACATCTGTTTGTGTCTTCTATGCCTATTAAGATGTTTACTCTGTTAATTGCAGGCATAACATGGGTATCCATCAGTATTTTTGTTTTTACTCCCACCATAGGAATTCAATAACAGACTTCTAACTGGGGCCAGCTACCTTGCTAGTCAATTAGCAACATGTCTTTTTAAGGAGAATATAAGAAATGGCACTTTGTCAGGAGCAAATGATGGGTGGTGAGAGACAATCGTGAGAAAAACCGTGAAGGCTGTGGTAAGAACAAATCTATTTCACCAGTGTATACTTAGATGGTTTCAACATTTCATGACTGGGTTGATTATATCAAAAAGAGCTACCTCTGGGATCCAGGGATAGATTTGGAGCCTCCACAAGCATTTTAAAATGTTAAGTTCATTAGCCTTTCCAGCTGCGTTGTTAATTTTCCAGCTTGGGTTTTTCTGCTGGAATGTGTAGTAATCTTCTCCAGTTTTCTTCAGTCTATCGATGGAAATAGAGAAAAGGCGGCCCAAATTGCTTGAATTAGAAGTTATTTAAAAAATGATTTACATTTTTATAAACGTACACTAGATAAATACAAGAACCATGAATCCATAAAATCAAACTGTCTGAAAATTTAGGAAGTATTGGCACAATTTAGTTACACTCTATAGGAAAATGATTAGAGTCTAATGATAGCATGATCCCTAAAGGATACTTAGCACACAATATTTGGATGTGAGCTGTCTATAATACTTTTAGATGCATAAAATAATCAGTATTTAAAGTAATCATTACTTGGCATTAACCCGATAGCCTTCACTTGTTCCTATTCACAAAAAAGATTCTGGAAGCGTGTATATAAAATCTTAAAAAAAATACTTGGCATTTAAGTTACACAACTTTATCTGTATCAAATAATTATTCCAACGTTTTGATAAAAAATAAAAACATATTAATTTTATCTTCAACTTCATTTACTATTTCTGATGATTAGGAATAATGACAATGGTTATGAATGATCTCAGAAAAGTGGAAATAAGAAGTTAGGAATATTTATCACCTAGCTTGCCTGCTGTCCAACACAGTCTCTGAAACACACCACTGGTTACAAAGTGTATTTCTATGCCACCAGTACTTTAGAAGAGGAAATTAAAACGAGTGCAATATTCACCTAAAATTGAATTTCAGGATGAACTCTGCATTCACTACTGAAGTTGAAATTTCTCAACTCCTTCCAAAGTAAGAACCACCAAAGCAAAGATTCATTTGCTAAATGTTCTGCCCAAAATGATTATTTTTCAAACATCTGGAAAAACTCCTCTGCCTCCCTCCTAAAATCTTATGAACTACACACTGCTGAAGCTTGATGAAGAAAGTTTATGTCAGCGACCGTGGAACAGATATCCCCTCACTGAAGCTGTACTGCCACAGGGCTTTTCCAGTCCATAAAATGCCCCTTAGTTAGGCTGTCCAAGGCTACAAGGTGTCGTTTTAATAAAATCCATGGAAACCTACCTTCAGCACACCAAACTTAGCTCCGAAAATCAATCCTGTCATCAAACAGCTTCCCTATAGCTTCAGGGACACCAAACTCAGGTGGCTTTGATATCTTCAAGATTCTCATTAATCTTTTGCCCTTCTTCATATATACATATTAAGTTTCTAAGTGTTATCATGACTGTAACTTCACTAAGAATGTGATCCAGGCTAGAGTTATTTCTACATTCCCTTGTTGTCATTATCTCAATCAGAGACGGAAATGAAAGGAAGCATACATTTGCATGTATGGTTTTGTTTATGTTATGGCATTCAATAATTAAGAAAATGGAAAAGAAATATTTTCAGTCTCTGATTGCAATACTCATACTCACAGCCACTAGGCTATAGAGCCTCTTCATAATACAAATATTCAACACCTACTTTAAATAACCACGAAGGAACAGTTTTATTGGAACTGTGACCAGAACGAAAATTGGATTTTTCAAAATAAGGAAGCCATTATTAGAATGAAGTGAAAAAACATTCACAAGAGTTTTCTGCCATTCTTCAAACCTTGACATGCGAATTTTAGGACAAAATATATACAGTGTTTATGACAAAGTATATGATTTGGCTTTAAGTTAAAATTAGTATGCACATGTTTTTATGTTTTTAAGATATAAATCAAACTTATTGAAGTAGATTTTCTTGATGTAAACCTATAAGTAAAACCACATCCCTCAGAGAATACAGCAGACTCCACAGCTGTGCAACTGAATTATGCATTATGTGGCTGAGTCAATTTATCACGAAAATTGACTAGGTTTCCTGCAGGCTAATCCAGTATGGTTTTGATAACTAAAATATAAGATAAAACATGCCATAATTCACGTTGTTATAATCTAGACTTAGCCAAAACTCAGCAGTTTTGAAAGCACTAATTAATGTAATGATCATTAAATCAAAGTTGGGCACCAAGGTAATAATTTATTAAATGATTCATAAAATTTCTGAAACTGCCCCTCACCTACTTGGGGCTAAGTTATATGAAATTCACCAGCTATCAAAAAATACAGAAGTGTGTTGTTTGTTCTTTAAACTTTATGTTCCTTACAAAACAAGTGACTAGACCAAGAGTCTTTAATCACAAGATAATAAAATATCAGATTGAAAGAGAAAAAATATCTATTTAGAGATATAATTAAGAAAAACAATGTAGGGTTTCAAGGTTCTTATGTAAATTTGATGATCAGCCCCAAAGAAAAGCTCAAGTCAGAGTGCAAACTTCTAGATGAAACAGCTTAACATTTCTCCATACATTTTAAATTTTTCTAGAACAATTTGTAGATCTATATACACGGCAGCATGGACATACTGTTGTTAGAGCACTTCTCCTGTTTACTTTATCAAATAATAAAATGTTCTATTTACTTTCTAGACTTCTAAATTATACCACAATTACCTTAAGAACAAAAATCTACATCTCCTATTTTCTCTCTGTTGCTAGCGCCTAGAACATAGATGTTGTTCTATAAGTATTTGTTGAACTGTACTAAATCCTGTTAGCATGGTAAGTTTTAAGCACAAGGGAAATCTGTCTTTGTTGCTTGTATTATACATTTATACATCAGGGAAAAGTAAAAAAAAAAAGGAAAAGTATGCATGTGTATATATATATATATATACACACGTTATAGATACATATACATTATATAACTACATGTATATAATTTTATATACATATATATACCACTTTGCTATGAGACTCTCATTTTCATCCATGAAAGCTGGTTTAGAGTGGAAAAATTGTTCCTACCTTTTTTTTTGATATTTTTATTTTTATTTCATTTATTTATTTATTTATTCATTTATTTTTGAGACAGAGTCTCACTATATAGCCCTCAATAGAGTGCTGTGGCATCACAGCTCATAGTAACCTCAAACTCCTTTTTTTTTTTATTAAATCATAGCTGTGTAAATTAATGCAATCATGGGGTACAATGTGCTGGTTTTACACACAATCTGAAATGCTTTCATCAAATGGTCAACATAGCCTTCACAGTATTTTCTTAGTTATTGTGTAAAGACATTTATATTCTACACCTAGTAAATTTCACCTGTATCCTTGTACCCTTGTAAGATGCACTGTAGGTGTGGTCCCATCAATTACTCTCCCTCCACCCTGTTACTACTTATTGATAGATATTTTGGTACTGCCTATGATGAGACATAAAGGTTCAGGACTTAAATTCAGACCCCAAATCAAAAAATATTTCAAAAGACTCCTCCTTTCTGACTCAGCCCTTCCATGAGATCTCTGTGTATTATACTGGGAGGTGTCAAGGTATTCACACACTGCAGGGGAAGGAGCTCCATCCACCTCTATTTATTGCAATGATTAAAAAGAAAAGGACAATGAACAAAAAGAACACATAATACAAAGGCAGGTAAGCGCTCTTTACAAATGAAAACAGAACCAGAATCAAAGCCACTATAGTTTGGATAAAATGATGAGATGGAATGATGGTGGCCAGCTCTTGTATTTGCCCACCTGCAGTTTTGATGTACATAGACTAGGATGATTGAAGATTACAGCATAGCTGAAGGAACTCACTGCCTGTGTATTCCAACTGAGTTGTAATTGCTGGAATTCTGGACAGTAATCTGTTTTCTTCCAGTGTGTGAGGCAACATAAGACACTGTTTGGTATAGCTGGTAACAAGTGTCTATACTAAAAGTCTTCCAAAATCATTTCCCTCCTCTTATAGTCTACACATTAACTCACTCGTAAGAATTTAACAAAAATAATTAATAATTATTTACCCAGGTGATTGTGTTTTCTTTGTTGGTGGCTGCTTTATCATGATACTCATGCTTGTGTTTATAGCAGCGGTTCTCAACCTGTGGGTCCTGACCCACAGGAGCTGTATTAAAGGGCTGTGGCATAAAGAAGGTTGAGAACCACTGGTTTATAGGCTGGGCTACCATATTACAACAAAATGTCTTCCTTCTCAAGGCCTCAAAGCACAGCAAACGGACTTTGGTAATTAGCTATCTGAATTCACTGAATTTAACAGATGACCAGGTCCATTTTCCTATGGTCAAAAGTAGCAGTTATATACGTCATAACTAACAGTGTCCTGCAGGATAATAAAAAAGAAGAAAAGGCAAAAGACTGACCCGTTCAATAAATATGTGGCAGAAATAATAAAAGGGATAAACATTTTTTGCTGTGATAATTCATATTTGAGAGTAAGGTTTAGTTTGCCTTTCCAATAATGCTTCCTCTGCCCCCGATGAAACACCAATTCGTCCTTAGTAGCATATGGCCATTTACCACCATTTCACACATATGTTTAGTGAATTCAGATCTTCTCAAGGAACACTTAATAACAAGGCCATAGCAAAGGAAAAAAAATAATTCTTTAGTGTATGTAAAAACTTGCATTTTTGGAAAAACAATTATAAAATGCTGAATTTTATTCAAATAAAAATTAATCCTGGAGCGTTCTTATTTATATTTGAAGAGGTATGTATATTTAAAAGATACATTCATTAAAGAAAACTTCTAAGTCTTTAATTACGGGTTGTTCCTACATTGCCGAGTGTTCTCAAGCTAAGCTTCTGTACCAGAAAGCCATATTCAATTCCTAACTTTCCGGCAGCATAAGAAAGTGGCCGAATAAAGCAACCCATTTTACCAGGAGTCTTTTCCTACCTGGATACTCTCTGACTCCTCATAAAGGCTACCAAAATATTAATTATTGAAGCAATGACTGTTGTAATCACATGCTCCAATTTTCTGGAAAATTCTCAATTTTAAACAGTCTGTTTTGACCGTTCCCTTAAAGACAATCATAATATTTTACAGGATATATCTAAATTTAGCATCGAGAGTAAATGGTCATATAATCTCCCACTTTCCAACAATGGTAAAAGTTTCTGTTTTACAGTGTCAAAAAATAAAGGTAACTTTTTAGATGACTAAGTAGGTTATGGTCCTATGTTCCCATACCCTTTAAAAAGAGATTTTAAAGTTTATTGCCAGAGGAAAAGTAATTTTGTGATATATCCACTCTTTATATCGAACAAAGTTTGTGTTATAAAATGCTATTTTAATGGAATCCTATCCAAAAAGCTCAGTTGCTACAGAAAGCATTACGAGTAGTATTCATTTGGCCACCCTTGACCTTGCAAGGCAGCCTGAACCAGAGCACTCAGCACCAAAGCAGCTTGAGTGAGAGGGTAAAGAAAAGCCAGAGAGTGTCTGTGAGGCTTTCTCAGTCATTCCAGACTCATCAAGCGGAGACTGAATGTCTGGCTGAAGGAACCACATGCTGCATTTCCCTAGGGGCCTACGGGTGCCCTGCTCCAGAGGAACTCAGTGCATCATCATGGTGACCTCTGATTAGGAACAGCCAACCACGCATACCCTGAGAACTGCAGGGGAAACAAAGGCTGTCATCTAAATGCTGTGGATGAGGTGAAGATTGTGCAAACACCTTCTCAGCACCCACTCGGATGGGTTCTCAGGGTATCCCCTCCCAGCACCCCCACCTCCCCCACAGCCCCAAAAGGACCCACCTGGGAAGTCACTGCATGACTCAGACCCTGAACCATAAGTTTAATCCGTGCTAGAGTAATACAGTTTTTTCTTATATGCCAATAAAAGCATATGTTTTCATCACTCTGTGTTCTTCAGATTCTATTTCACTATAAAATAGTAAAGTCATTCTAAAGGTACTGCTTAAAACCTTTTTCTATTACTAGGTAATCATTATGACTACTCCACAGAATCGGATTCCATGTATAACTGAGCACTGAGCCACAGGAAATTACAGAAAATTCTCCTTTCTGGTTACACACCTCAAACAGCTTTATTTGATTTTATGTTGCTTGTTTTATTTTTATTTGTGCACATAAATCAGTGAAACTGTCATCTGCTACCTTCCCTCACAAAAGCAGGATGAGTAAAGGGGGAGGCCCCTGCTCCCTGTTGTGGGGATGAGTACGCGAAAACCAGACAGAATGAAACAAGGGTACGGCAGAGTCAGCGAGCTCAGAGGGTCCTATCTGATCAAACCTTTAACCTCACTGTTTCTGTTCCTTCTCTGAGTATTTATTTTAACTCTGAGTTTTACTCTTTGGCCTTCAGTGCCAGCGATATTCTTACATGTTCAGATAAGACACTTTCATCCAGTTCCAAAAATGCTAAGGGTGGGGGTCAGATTTGAATCCCTACTTATCCCGAGGCAAACATCTCCAGTTGGACAAGTAGTTGGAATGCCCTGACTGACGTCCCCACGGCTGACAAGAGGCTACTTTTGCTTTGACCTCCACCATCCCCCTTGTCGGAATTTACGCAGGAGCAAAGGCCGCAAATTGCTTCTAGATTCTTCTCATCCACTCCCCAGCTAAGCTGGGGCCTGAAGTCCCCCGTCCGTGTTTGCAGCTTGACCTACCTGTGTTTGGCTTTTGCCTCTTGCCCGTGTCAGCATTCCAGGCCCCTGAGAGAATGCCACATTTGCAGCCCAACAGGAAGAGGAGTAAGCCAGGCGTTGACATCACCTGACAGATGTGTTTCTCAAGTGGGAAATTTTAGTCAAGATTTTTTTCATGGAAATCATTGACACAGAGAAGGAAGAAAGGAAAAAAAAAATGAGAGGGAGAAAGTCGGTGCCATGATGGGCATGTTTTGCACCCCATAAAAAAGGAATTAAAATGACTCAACCTCACCTCCCTTTCTTTACATGCTCCCCCCTTCTCATTCATCCTTTATGTCTGGAAGTAAATGTTTCTGAAATACTATAGCTACCGGCAGGGCAGCAACAATAATGACATGGTAGCAACACATAAAACTGTCAGTCTTCAAGGAAAATAGATGGTTAGGTTGAGGGGGTAAATGGACTAAATCAATTTGAACATGCATGTTAAGGACTGTGAAAGGGCAGAGTTTAGTGCTGCCTGGCTGGAAAACATTTGTCTCTGTCTTCTTGTATTTCCACAGCACTGGGCAGAATCCACCCACAGGCTGCTCCCTCGGCTCCAGCCTGACTCTGCGGCTGATTAATGGCAGCTGGAGGTGTCCAGTAATTTCCTCACCTAATAATAAACTACGACCCAAAATGGAGGCTCCCCTCAGGCCCGCACTTAGCATACCTATACTTACAACCAGGAGGTAGCCAATTACACCGTCTCTGGGCCCACTACTTAGAAAATGCATGCTCCAGCAAGGCTGGGGCAATTTTGTTTACCATGGGGACCCAATTTCTGACTATACCAGACAGACCATTCCTTTTACACCATGAACACATATCGAGTAAACTCATTGCAGAGACAAAAAAAAAGAAAAAGCTTAGAAAAAATTTTAAGAGTTTCACAAGACACGTTTTAAGGTAATTCATTCTTCTCCCAAGAATGCGGACAGACAAAATGTCCGAGGATGAACTCAGCCTCAAGTCTTAGTGGGACTTAAACGTTAAACTGCTGTTACTAAAATGCTAGGTTGTAATTGCAAAGCCTAAAGCCTCGGCAATCAGTTTGATCCCTTGCTTCCTGAGGCATCTGATAAAGCTGTTTGTACTTGGGCGGTTCTTCCTCAGAGATTCCTTTGGCAATGAGAATCAGTACGTGCCAAATACTGTAAGGTGATTATGTGGCTTAACCTCGTGATATCCACTAAGCGATGACCCTCCATACTTGTACTACTAGCTACTAGCACAATTAATTGAAAGCTATGGAATAAGTTGTATTATATACCAAGACAAAAACAGAGAAATGTGCATTATGTCTGCACTCATGTTAGTTGCACTTGAGTAGCAGCAGTGGGGTGGAATGATGAAGAGGCTGCACAGATGTGGATTCCAACCACATTTTGGCTGCTTAATTACATAACTTCATAGAAGCATCTTAGCTCCTATGAACTTCTGTTCCCTCACTGTAAAATGAGAATAATATTGACTAGGAATAATGTATTCATCAGGAATACTGTACATAAAATTTGACATCTGGCACGTAGTAGGCAACTTGTAATTAATTTCACATGTTAGAAGTTTAATCTAAAATTATTGTTTTACTATCTTAACCCTTTCGAGGGTAGGGCTCAATGGCATTCAGTAGTACATTCCTATTGTGCTATCATCACCACCACAGAACTCTTTTCATCTTGGGAAACAGAAACTCTGTACCCTTGAAACAGTAACTCCCTATCCCCCCTAGTTCTACCTCTTAGCAACCACCATCTACTTTCTGTCAATATGAATTTGATTCCTCTGGGTACCTCCCATGAGCAGAATCCTATAGTATTTTTCCTTTTGTGAATGAGCTTATTTCACCTTACATAATGTCTCAAGGTCCATCTATGTTGTGGCAGGCAGCAGAATTTCCTTCCTTTCCAGGGTAAGATTTTACTGTACATATGTGTGACATCTTGTTTATCTTTTCAGCCCTCAATGGACACGTGGGCTGTTTCTCTCATTATCGTGACTAAGGCCACTATGAGCAGTGGTGTATGTCTCTTTAAGTCCCCGCTTCTGTTTCTTTTAAGTATAGACCCAGAATTGAAATTGCTGGACCATAAAAAAGTATTTTATATGGTTACATAATTCCATATTATAATTAATAAAGTAATTATGCCATTCCCTTGCTCGCTTTCAGAGAGAAAAGGAGGCTGTAGTAAAGGTTCTTTAGAATCTTTCTCCACGTTCAGTACCAGAAATAGAGAAAAATCGTTTCTTCTCACTTTCAGCGGCCATCAGAATAATCCAATGGAAGGTACGTAGCAAAACAGAGAGGAAAACCACTTAGCACCGGCACTGCAGCTACAAGCAGAACCTGTGACGATAAAAGTCTTATTTCAATTCTCTTTCTTCTACATTTACAAGAAGATTATTCAAGGAGTATAGCCTGCCTAGGACAGCTCTTGTTCCTATTCACAAAACGGGCTGTTACTCAGAACGTATTTGTTATTACTCCCACACGTCAAAGCCGAGAGTCTGTAGTTTAGACAAAGGAAAAATCTCTATGACACACTGTTCTGCTTCCCAGCTAGATGATAAGCGACATCACAGAGGACAGACCTATCCATGTTAAGAAAAAAAAAAGAAGTATAGCATCATAAATATTTTTAAATACAGAAAAATGTGGTAACTTCGTTGAATTGCTGTAACACTTTATCTTACACTGAAGAATATGTTGCAGGGAAGTACCATCAGGTCCTGGCTAAGCATAACCAGGAAACCAACGGCAAAGGTGGGTAGATTATATGGGAGAGGATGAGGAGATGAGCCTGGCACCTCTGAGAAGGATGGTAGGGAAAAGGAGAACAGAATAAGGGAATAACGGAGTTATGAAAACGTCGGTCAAACAGGAAGAGCAGCAGCGCAAATCAACAGTACAAGATGAAAAATCAAAAGTTTCAGAATGTATGTGTTAGATCTCTGCCAGGAGATCCTAAAATAGGCCGAACCCAGTAAAAGGCAGGCAGAAAAGGAACATTGCCTACTTAGTGACAGAATGTGTCATCGGACTCACCTTTTGTTATCATGTGGGTTCAGGTTTGGAACAAACAGAAGAGTTTACTAATGGCATCAGGTGACATCAAACACCAGGTCGGTCATTTATGTTGCTAAACCTGGGTGCCGTCACCCATTCTGACAGCAGGACTGTTTCTAAACCACATTCGGCTAACTAGAAGTAATCCTTTGTAGACATCATAAAAGAGAAAAAGGTAAGTGTAACGTTTTTAATAGAAAAACATGTCTTCTTAACCAGTCACTAAAAAAGTGGAGGCCGTTAGTAAATTAAAGAACTTCTAGTATTCTGGACCACAAATCAGGAACCCTGTGTCAGGGAAGACTGGGTATACTCCAGATTAAAGTAGAGGAACCAGGTCAGGAGGTTTTAGTGCACATTTTGGGGCTCCAGTACATTTGATATGGTCACTCCAGCACTGTCATGAGCTCTTCCCTTTCCCTGTAATTCACACTGAGCTGTTTCCCAGGCTGGCCTGTCATGGGGGTGCTCCTATTCATGGTCCGTTGTTCCCCACCATAGCAACACAGTCACACCTCACTCAACAATGGAGGGATGTTCTGAGAAATGCATCTGAGGCCATTTCTGCTGTGAGAACAGCGTGGAATGTACTGACACCAACCGGGCTGGTCCAGCCCACTACACATCTAGGCTGTATGGTATAGCCTACGGCTCCTAGGCCATGCACCTAGGATGTTACTGTGCCAAATACCATAGGCAACTGTGACATAATGCTGAGTATTTGTATATCTAAACATAGAACAAGTAACATGGTATGCTATGACATTACCATAGCTATTCTCTCACTAGGTGAGGGGAATTTTTCAGCTCCATTAAAATGTTATGGGACAACTGTCATATGCTGGAAGTCCATTATTGACAGAAGCCTCGTTCTGTGGCACAACTGTACTCATGCCATCCTCATCCTTTTTAAATGGATCCTTACATTCACTCCGAGTCTATTCTAGGCAAACAACTTCTGCTTTTTTGTATTTCCAAACCAGTTCTCCCTTTTTATTATCACAAACCAACCTATTATTCTAAAAGGCTTAAGTCCAATATTCCCTGACACATACCTAAGTTTATCAGATAACTCAGAAGAAGTTTGGGGGTTTTTTTTGCCTAATAGAAATCTTATATCTATGAAATATGATTAGGATACAGGCAGTGAAGTAAGTCGAGATTCTTCAAAGCCCTGTGTTGAGACTAAGGGCATAGGAAGGGAAAGACGAATGTGAAGATACAGACATGAGTTAGCGAGGCTGTCCTCGTGAGTAAACAATACTGAAAGGGAGTAAGTGCTCCATAAATGGGGCTTGCCATTATGCCATCCAAAAGTTTACACGATATACTTCATCTTCTGTTCTGCTTGGCCTAAAAGTTGCTCTTTATGTAAGCGGAGAGAAAAAAAGAACAAAACCTGCAGAAAAAGACTTCAGAAATCAAGGCCTATTAAAATAACAGGGCTATTATAATACAAGCAAACCTCTAAGCTTTGCGGATATTGATGGTCAACTCTGGGAAAATAAAACCTTTCTGAAAACTAGAAAGTATGTAGACTTGAGCCACTAACGGGACGTGAGTTGTTGGCGAGCCTTGTGTAGACACATCCAGAAGGGATGCTTTCTATTAGCTCTCTAATTATTAGCTGGTGATGTGACAGTGGCCACAAATGATCTCTTGGCTTCCTCACCCCAAATTTCCATCATTATTTCCAATTCACAGCAAACAGATCCCTTCCCTTGTCCAAACCTAATACAGTTCTACCCTGTGGTTGAAGGAAGCACAACCCCTCCCTGGGCTTTAAAAGAAACTTATGTAGCTGAGGCCAGAGAGCAGTCCAGGAGGCAAGTAAGAGGGAATTTGAGGCTAAGGAGGAATGCGCAGGGTTCAGATAATTCAGAATTGTGTAGATCATGTTCACGATTATAATCTTTCTCCTGAGATTGATATGGATATCCTGAATTGGTATGGATAAAGTAGTTATATAGATCAGGGGTCCTCAAACTTTTTAAACAGGGGCCAGTTCACTGTCCCTCAGACCGTTGGAGGGCCGGACTGCAGGCCCTGGGATGAGTCGGCTGCTAAGCAGGACAGGCAGTGGCGGCAAAAACACCCAGTGGGCCTGATAAATGTCCTAGGGGGCCACATGTGCCCGCCAGCCATCGTTTGAGGACGCCTGATATAGACACAGTCACCATGAGGTAAAGGACAACTGAGATGGTGGACAGAATTAAGAAGCCTGACAAAGTTTATAAAGTACAGGGTGGCCATAACGGTCATGTGCAATTTAAAATTGCCCACAAACTTATGGCCACCTTGTTTATTGGAGACTAGTAAACTAAGGCTCTAAAAATAATAATAATAATAACAGCTTAAAGTAAGAAAAGGGTCCGGGTTTGAATCCTGACCTTTCACTTATTAGCACTTTGACCTTGGGAGAACACAGTAGCTTCTCTAACTCATTACTTCATTTTACTCACCTACCTTTAATGTAGCTGGGAGTCTCCCATTAGATTATCTCTGGGATAGCAGCTTGCAATCCTTAATTTGTAAAATGTAAGGTAGCTAGAATTTCTATAGACATTATAATAACAGTTGTTATGTTAGCCATATCAAAAAGTTGTATGAGATTATTTTTACTGCAGTAGCAAACAACCCCTAAATCCTAGCACTAAGGATGGCAACAGTTCGTTCTCACTCCCATTCCATAAGGACCACTGCAGGCTGGAGCTGGTGGGCGGGGGAGAGGGGACTGTCAGCTTTATTTGTCATTGCATTCCCGGATCCACCTGAAAGAGCAGCACCCACCTCATACACACCACTCCCAGGGCAGGTTCCAGAAGGAGAGAGCTTCTGCTCAGATGTGGCATGTCCCTTGACTCAAGCAAGTTAGATGGCCAAGCCTCAAATCCATGGGTCAAGAACACATTATCTTCTCAGAGGTAAGAAGTGAATAAGTAATTAAGAACAATTGTGCAATCCAGTATAAATATTTATGTGAATGTGTGTCCAAAACTTCCTTAATTAAAGGGGGAAAAAAGAGCAGACATTCCATATTGTAGTCATTCTGATCAGAGGAGATGGCAATGAGGCAAAGACTGATCATCTATGCAATTTTTTTAAGACTCACAAAGGATTTTAAAAATGAAACAACTATTAGAATGAATTAACTATTAGATACATGCTCAAATTTTCATAAATTAAATCATGGGAGAAATTGTTATTTAAATAAATTATTTTGCATCCTTTTATCAAGCAAATAAACTTCCAAAGTGAAAATAACCATCCCTAGTTTTCAGTATGTTGAATATGAATCCAAAGACAGGTGCACTGCACTTGCAAAAACTACAAGCAAAACCAGGTAGACCAGGGGTCCTCAAACTATGGCCTGCAGACCACATGCAGCCTGCTTAGGACATTTATCTGGCCTGCTGGGTGTTTTTGCTGCCGCTGCCTGTCCTGCTTAGCAGCTAACTCATCCCAGGGCCCGCAGTCCGGCCCTTCAACGGTCTGAGGGACAGTTAACTGGCCCTCTGTTCAAAAAGTTTGAGGACCCCTGAGGTAGACTGTCATCAGGTTTTCTAACCACCAGGAAACCTGAGGCAATCACAAACACTGATGTGGTCACACAAGCAGTTTATCAAACAAGGGCACCAATCAAGGGAAAACTGGAGGTAAGATCCAATCCATCCTCTGCTCAGCAAGTCAGAAGTCCTGGTACAAGGCTATGTCTGCTCAGAGCAAGGAGCAACGTGTTCCAACTTGCATAAATGTGTTCTAGATGACCTTTCGTTGGGGGAGATCATCCAAATCCTGGGTTTAATGCATGGTGTTGGAGGCAATGATCATATCAGTGTCATGAGTTGACTGGTTCCAAACCTCACTCCAGTGTAATTCACAAGAGACTGTATAATAAACCTACACTTCTAATAGTCTTACCATACAATAAAAATACATAAAACTGCCAAAAAGATTAGACACTCATGTCTTTTGCAGTATTTCTTCTTTAATAGCAAGGGCACAGAAGTTAAATCTGAAGACAATAGATTAAATAGATAGAACTACATTTAACAGAGTCAATTATATGATTTCACATTATTGGCAATAAGCACTTATTCCCACATATGTGATAGTCCTTGGATCAAAGCATCCACCTTTACTCTGTGCTCTCTTTGATAGATAGTGCCAGCCTAAAACCCCCTCATTTCCACTAATCTGTTATTGGTCACTACCCTCATGAGGATACCTTCTCCCCTGTTAATATATCACAGCCTTTTCCCAGGCCATAGCAATTAAATGTTTAGTCATCTAGCAAACAAGAATATCTGTACTTGAACTTTGAGGTCCTTACTACAGTTCTTTACAGGTGTAGGGTTTCTTTCATGGGTCATTGGGATGATTTTAAAGATCTGTGCTTCACATAGGCTTTTACTCTTCCCATCTGTAAGCTTTCTCCTGTATATGAGCTCTCCAATAGCTGTGGGTGCCTAATATCTAGGAATTTCATACACTGAGTATTTACAGTAGGTTTACTCATAGGATCTCTGGCTAATGATAGATTCTCGTTTATCATTGGAAAGTCTCCTAAATTTATCAAAACCAAAAGCTTTCCCCTTTCTCACATAGCTATTTCAAAGAAATTGCTCTTGACATAGGAGCTTCTATGTATTCCCCCCCCACACACACACACACAGAAAATTTGTCTGCATAATATTCTTCCTTTAAGATTGAGTCTCATTTGAAATTTTTTGTTTCTGTGTGTTTCTGTTTCTAGCGAGATCTGGCTCTTAGAGAATGCTGCACTGAACATTCCCCCAAGAAAACCATCTTAAGTAACTACAATTCCTCTAGACTACATACTTGTAAACTTTGGTATTTTAAGTCCTAGGCAATATCTAGAAGTCTTCAGGACATGTTCCTATCCCTAATAGTGTGACTAGACCTGGTGATCTAGATCTCAGGACCAACTTCAGAGACAATTCACATAGCTCTCTCTCAAACATCAGAAAGATTGGCCCTTTCCAACAGGAAAGTTCTTCATCTTTTAAATGGGAGATCAGCTTCCTGTAGTCTCTCCCGTAACTACTGTGTAGGGCTTCTTATTAGAAGAATCTGGGCTTCTCAGGACTTCCAGGAAGATGAACAAGAACGTGCCAGGATGGTGCCAGGGATGGGAGTGCTCAGGACCCTTCCAGACCTCACCCTATTTATTTTTCTATCTGGCCGTTCTTTTGTAATGAACTGGTAAATGCAAAACCCAGCAACTCTGGTTTTATGGGAGTGGGCTCCATTCAGACTTGGAGGACTCACATGAGTCTTATACAGTCTGCAGTGGTGGGCAAGAAGAACACTGAGGTTGGAGGCCACAGACTTGGGCTTTCCCAGGAGTTGGAGGCTTATGCTGGCTGAAAGTCTCTGGGAATGGATACCGGAAGATTTGGTCTTCTCCTTCAGGGTCTCATTCTCAATTTTAATTTATTTCCTTTGTAACCTTGCTCCAAGAAGGTCATCAAAACAAAAGACCCAAACAAGAGCTGTTTTTTAAATAGTTACTTTTAGCTAGCTTCTGGTTGAATTATGCATTATTTAAATGTATTCACTGTATACATTATGGATTATTTATGTATACATTACTTAAATGTATTTCACTGTTAAATTCTCCTCTACCTACCAATAGACCCTTATGAAAACTGCAATGATGAACATGTTTGTTTTTATGCTCCATTAAACAATAAATATTGCCATTGAATGAGATGGATCTGTGGACATTTTGAGATGAGGTTAAAACATTTTTGTTATATTCAACCATCACCCGAATGACTTTTAGCATCCTAGAACATGACAAATTAAACAAGTGATTATTCTTTTAAAAAATAAGTATTTGCAATAAACATTCTGATACAAACATCTTTATTGTAATGTGGTTTTTTATCTTCTGGGTATATACCTAATAATGGAATTGTAGGATTGAATGGCAGGTCTATTTTTAGATCTCTAAGTGTTCTCCAGATGACTTTCCAAAAGGAACGTATTAATTTGCATTCTCACCAGCAATGTAGAAGTGTTCCCTTTTCTCCACATCCATGCCAGCAACTCTGGCTTTGGGATTTTGTGATATGGGCTAATCTCACTGGAGTTAGGTGATATCTCAAAGTAGTTTTGATTTGCATTTCTCTGATGATTAAGGATGGTGAGCATTTTTTCATATATCTGTAGGCCGTGTGCCGATCTTCTTCAGAGAAATTTCTCTTCAAGTCCCTTGCCCACCCT
>CAUYQV010088859.1:0-31522 GCA_963574575.1 Galagoides demidoff
ACAGTGAATTTATAGATTGCTTTGGGAAATACAGAAATTTTAACAATGTCCATTCTCCCATCCAGGAGTATGGTGTGGTCTTCCATTTGTTAATGTCTTCTGCTATTACTTTCCAGAGGATTTCATAATTCTCTTTGTAGATGTCTTTCATCTCTTTTCTTAGGTATATTCCTAGATATTTCATTCTTATTGAAGCTATTGTGAAGGGAACTGGGGACTTGGTTAGCTTTTCATCTTGGCTATTATTGGCTTTTACAAAGGATACTGATTTGTGGACATTGATTTTATACCCGGAGACATTAATGTATTTATTGATCATTTCCAGTATTCTCATAGTTGAATCTGGGGTTCTCTAAGTATAAGATCATATCATCAGTAAAGAGCAAGAGTTTGACCTCCTCTGCCTCCTTTTGGATGCTTTTTATATCCTTCTCTTGCCTGATCGCTTAGGATAGAACTTCCAGCACTATGTTGAATAGTAGTGGTGATAGAGAACATACTTGTCTGCTTCCAGCTATAACTGGAAAAGATTTCAGTTTTGCTCCATTCAGTACAATATTAGCTGTGGATTTGTCATAAATGGCTTCAATCAGTTTAAGAAATGTGCCACCTATGCCTATATTCTTAGGTGTTCTTGTTAGAGAAGAATGTGGAATTTTATCAAATGCTTTTTCTGCATCTATTGACAGGATCATATAGTCTTTGTATTTGCTTCTGTTGATATGGTGAATTATGTTTACAGCTTTGTGTACGTGAAGCCAGCTTTGTATCACTGGGATGAAGCCTAACTTGATCATGATGTATAATTTTTTATAGTACAATGTGTAGTCTATTGGCTAAGATTTTATCGATATTTTTGCATCTGTATTCATTAGTGAAATTGTTTTGTAGTTCTTTTTAGTTTCGTTTTTTCCAGATTTGGGTATTAGGGTGATGCTTGCATCATGGAACTTGTTGGGGAAGGTTTCTTCCTTCACAATTTTGTGCGATGGGTTCTGCAGTATAGCTACCATCTCTTCTTTGGAGGTTTAATAGAATTCTGGTGTGAAGCCACCTGGTCCAGGACTTTTTTGTTGGAAGATTTTTCATTGTTTCTTCAATGTCAGTGTTTGATATTGGTGTGTTTAAGAGCTTATTTCTTCTTGGTTAAGTCTAGGGAGAAGGTATAAGTTAGTCCTCCACATTGTCAAATTTCTGGGCATAGAAGTTTCTTATAGTATTCAGAGATAATCTCCTGTATCTCGGGATATCTGTTGTTATTTCCCTTTTTTCATTTCTGATTGAGGTTATTAGAGATTTTACTCTTCTTCTCTAATTAATTAGGCCAGAGGTTTAACTTTTTTTTTTTTAACTTTTTGGAGATGCATCTTTTTGTTTCATTGATTTTCTGAATGTTTCTTTTGTTTTCAATTTTATTTATTTATGATTTAATTTAGGTTATTTCCTTTCGTCTGCTAGAGATTAGATTGCTCTTCCTTTTCCATTTCCTTAAGATGTTTCATTAGGCTGATATGTGCTCTATTTCTGTTTTTTTGATATAGGCTTCCAATGTAATAAATTTCCCTTTTAGGACTGCTTTTGTAGTATCACACAGGTTTTGGTAACTTGTAGCTTCATTGTGATTATTTCTAAGGAATTAACACTTTCTTCCTTTATCTATTCCTTGATCCAATAGTCACTCAGCATAACATTATTAAATTCTCATGCTATTATGTGGGGATGAACGTTTTCTTGGAGATGGTTCTACCTTAATTTCCTTGTGGTCTGTGATCTATCTCATAGTATGTTCCATGGGCTGACAAAAGGAATGTTATTCCTTAGCTTTAGGATGGTGTATTCTGTATATGTCTATTAACTCTGTGACCTACTTGTTCTAGAGTCACATTTAAGTCCCTTGTATCTTTGTTTAATTTTTATTTAGAGGATCTGTCCAATTCTGCCAGAGGGGTGTTAAAGAGTGGTATTATGAGATATATTGCTCAGACCCATCAAGGTCTATTTCATAAATCTGGGAGCATTTAAGTTGGGCACATAAATATTGAAAATTGAAATGTCCTCTTGTTGCATTATTCTTTTACCAGAATGAAGTGACCATCTTTGTCTTTCTTAACTTTAGTTGCTTTAAATCTACTTGTATCTGAAAATAGTATTGTGACCCCTCTTTTCTTCTGATTTACATTTGCCTAAAATATTATTTTCCATCCCTTCACCCTGGGTCTTGTTTGTCCTTTAGCTTTAGATGTGTGTCTTGGAGACACCATATGAATGTTTTGTGCTTTTTATCTAATTGGCCAGCCTGTGCCTCTTCAGTGACAAATTCAGGCCATTGATATTTATTGAGAGAATTGATAAGTTTGGCTAAGTTCTATTGATCTTACTTTGTGAAAATTCATTGCTTAGTTTTATTATTTGAACCATTGTAAAAGCTGTCTTTTGTATATTTAATTTTTGGGTGTTTATTTTGCTGGTGGTTCATTGTGATAGTTAGAGTTGAGAATAAATCTAAGTATTTCCTATAAAGCTGGTCTTGTTGTGGCAAATTTCCTCAATGTCTGCATATCAGTAAAAGATTTGATTTCCCCCCAAATCAAAAAGGTTTTATTTTGAACCTTATTTAGCAGGATATCAAATTATTGGCTGAACACTTTATCATTTAGAAGGTTAAAGGTAGATGACTATTCTCTTCTGATTTGGAAAGTTTAGCTGAAAAGTCCACTATCATTCTGATGGATGTGCCCAACTGGTGCTTCCTCATGGCTGCTTGCAGAATTTTCTCTTTCACTTGACTTTGGTAAGTTTTATTACAATATGTTTTAGGGATGCTCTATTTGTGTTGGGAAGACCCTGAGTTCTACATTCCTCTGAAAGGAGTGTTTTGGAGTCTTTACCAAGACTTGGGGGATTGTCATTGATGACAATCTCCACCATGGCTTCTATTCTTTTGGGACATGTTTCTTCCCCTTCAGGGATACTTACAATTTGTATGTTTGAACACTTTATATAAAGTCTCATAATTCTGTAAGCAAATGTTAAGCTTTCTTTCTCTTTTTTTCTGCCTCTTCAAGTACTTGGTTAGCTCAAGATCTATCTTCTAGCTCTGAAAGTCTTTCTTCTCCATAGTCCCATCTGTTATTGATACTTTCTACTGTATCTCAAGTTTCCTGATTGACTTCTTTAATTCCTTAAACTTTACCACATTCTTTTTATATTCTTCATATCTTTTATCCATTTTTTTGTTTATTTTTCCACTTTCTTGTTAATTCCATTTATTGTTTTTGCCATCCATATCTTAAATTCCCATTCTGTCACTTCTATATATTCTTTATAGGTGGAATCTTCTGAACTAACTACCTCATGGTTTCTTGCAGAGGTTGCTGTATTTTGATTTTTTATGTTGCCAGAATTTTTCTGTTGGTTCCTCCTTATGTATGTTTTCTTCTTGTTCATTTATTTCCAGTACTTATTTCTCCTCTCTATCTCCTACACTTTAAATTACCTTGTCTCAGAACTTAGGTGTTAAAGTGGCTTTTTGGTAGAAGGCCAAAAAGGAAAGAAAGGTACAGAGTGAGAAGGGAAAGGAAAAAAAAAGGGTGGAGTGAAAGAAAAATAATTGAAGAGAAGGAGGGAAGGACAGAAAGAAAGAAAGAAAGAGAGCAACAAGAGAAATTGTGATGTTCAGCTTGGTGTTATAACCACACCCACAAATGTAAGCCTTTGGGTGGCCAGGCTGTGAGGGTCCCTTAAAGTTGTGGCTTCAACTTTATTTTTACCCACCTGGGTAAAAGAAAGACCTTGTTTCTGCCATATATAGAAGAAAAAGAAAAATAAATTAAAAATCAGTAGTAGGACACAGTGGGGACCTACTGTGTCTTTCCAAAGGTCAAAGCTAGAAGGACATCCTAGATAATGAGCTTGTTATTTCCTTAAGCCAGACCAATGCCATGATCCCCCAGTCAGACCAATGTCATGACCCCTCAAAAATGATAAAAAAGTAAAAATAAAAATAGGTAAAGGAAATTAAAAAATAAAATTATAAAAGATAGAGAAAAAGGGGGGATATTTTAGCTATTATATGAGAAATGTATGTGGGAAATATGAGAAAAATATAAAAATATCTACCAAAAGAGAGAAAAAAGGAGAGAAGTAAAAAAAGAAGAAGGAACAAAAGGGGCTGAAAAATGGTGACAAAAATGAAGATGCCTTTGCTAATGAATAAAATAAAAATTAAGAAGAAAGACAAACACCAAAAACCACAACAAAAAAGATAAAAAGGAAAAAAACTAAATACAAAATTATTAAAAGTGGGAAAAAAAAATATATATATATGTTTATATCTCTGTGTGTGTGTGTGTGTGTGTGTGTGTGTGTGTATAGTAATATATTCTCTGGGCACCAGGTGGTTGTGTGGTGTTAAGAGATAAAGAACATACACACTGTTTTTGCTATACATAAAGTTGAAGCCACAACCACTTTCTAGTTGCAGAGGAGATTAGGTCCTGTCTTTATGACTTATTTTCCCTCAATCAGGGACTGCTGTCTTTATCAGTATTCAGTAGCCACATGATTGAGATCAGGTCCTAGAGCTTTCACCAACTTCCTTGGAGGCTTGTCAAATGGTGCCCCTGACAACAATGTGGCCTTCCTGGGGATGCAGGATCCACTCAGCTTACCCTAAGGATGGTTGCCCAAACTTAGCAAGCTAGCTGAGCATGGGAGCAAGAGACAGATTAGGACCCTGTGAATTGTTCGCCCAGCATGGCCTTGTCTTGATGGTAGCACCCAGTTAGTAGCATGCAGAAGGGAGATCCACCCCTCCTAGTATTTAATCTTGGCCACTGGACAGGAGTCTTCTCACTCATTTAAGCCATTTAAAGTGCTCACTGGAGCTGTTTGGTCCAAAACCAACAAACTGCAGGACAGTCATTTCCTGTCCCCAGACTTTAGGAAGGCTGGTAAACTAGCCTTTGCCCATACCTGTGTGCCAGCTTTCCTCAGCTCCAGACCTCCTTGTTGGCTCCTGGAGTCTACCACTGCTTCACTATGCCCTCAGGCGATGTCCCTGTATAAGTTCCCTCAGCAAGAGGTGGCTGGAATTCTAGTCCCTTGTCTCACTGTGAGTAGCAAGAAAGGAGATGTTTCTAATCTGTCTCTGACTCCCATAATTCATTATTTTTTTTAAATTTTCATTACTGGGAACAAAGTAAACACAGCTTATACATGTACAATATAGGATACATATACATACATGTATAAGTGTATAGTATATGACATGTAATTTGTGTTATTATATATTTTATATATAACTGTATATATATGTATGTAGACACAGAAGCATATATAATCTATTAATAGCAGTACCTGTTAGAGGTTGCTGTTAAAAATATGATCTCTGAACTAACACTGCGTGACTTTTGATCTGTATTCCCATTTTTACAACAGCATAAGACTCAGCAAACACTAGGGTTGAGTAATGAATAAACTCTGTAAAGAACCTGATGTCACCTGTATAAGATAGCAATAAATATTAGCAATTATGTCAAAGTTCAAAGATATGAGTTTGAATTCTCTGGAGAGGAAAACTAGGAATATATTTTAGTGCGAGAGAACCCAAACTTATCTGCACAACAGGAAACTTCTTTGGCATTGCTTTTTAAAGAAGAAATATTTTTCTCGAAGTCATCAAAAGTAACTCTTAAAGTTTTCCTGATATTTTAGTTAACTACTTTTTAGTTCTATCAATGGAAAGAGAAAGAGAATCTACATGTATTGATGGATAATATACACTGGTCAGTGTATGGGATCAGCATCCAATATATCTGATTTAATAGCAGAGAGCAAAAAAGAAGCAGTTGTACTTCTTGTTTTTTTACCATAAAAGTTAATGAAAATATTGACAATCTCTAAATTTTTTGCTACCAAACTATAGTACACATTTATTACAAAACAAGCTGAATAAAAAATTCTTATTTTTTTCTTTTTTTTTTTTTTTTTTTTTGAGACAGAGTCTCACTTTATCACCATCTGTAGATTACCTTGGCATCACAGCTCACGGCAACCTCCAGCTCCTGGGCTTAGGCAATTCTTTTACCTCAACCTCCTGAGTAGCTGGGACTACAGGAGCCCACTATAACACCCAGCTATTTTTTTTTGTTGTTGTTGTTCTTGCAATTTGGCAGGGGCCAGGCTTGAACCCACCACCCTCAGTATATGGGGCCAACGCCCTACCCACTGAGGCCACAGGGGGTGCCACCCAAAATTCTTATGTTTTAATAAAACCATACACAACTAGTTTCATAAGTGCATACAGTCCAATTGGTCTTTAGAATCTAAACTATTCACCGAATGTTTGACATCATGCCAGAAGTGGTATATTGACATCCATAAAGACACTGATGCACAAATAAGAAATATTTGCTCAGGGAGATAATAGAGGAAAGCTATAAGTCATCTCAAAACCACTGTGCATAAGGGAATTCCATAATCACTCCCACATGCAGGGCATGTATATGCAAAATAAAGGAGGCAAAGCACTAACGAACTCTTGGTAAAGACCAAGACATGTCAAGTTCTAGGTGTTTCTAGCAAGACAGATGAACATCTGGAGATGAGAGACCATCTGAATTTTTTCAAACTGAAAGTTTGAGCTATGTATATCCACTACCCACACCCCAAAAAAGGTTATACACTTTACACTATAAGGCTCTAGCTGCCATTAGATGCAAATAACTGTTAAATTTATTTCAAGACAACTCCTTTTACAACCTTAAAAATTAATGTTCATCACTGCCATAATTTATCTTTATTATTATAAAATCACATTCTATCATAATTTTGGTTTATTCCACATATCACACCTCTGAATTTTCTTAGTTTTGCTTTCTCAATCCAGTTCTGAGAGGTAATGAGACACCCGTCACCTAGTTGTGTAGAAAATGGCTGCAGGTTTATTTGGAGGGATCCTACTGTCACAGAACTTAGCCCTTGACAGGGGACTTTTTAAAACCTATTCATATGTCACAAACCATTTTGAAATAATTAAGCCTTGTATTGGTTATGTTTCAGTTTAACAATTAACAGTGTACATACTAAGAGCATAAATAGCCAAGCACGGATATATGAGGAAGTGGCATGTAATCACTGGTAAAAAAGCAGCCCAAATCAGTTAAAAATAGAAACATGCTATATAAATATTTTCTACCTTTGCCTTTTTATTTGAACTCACACAAAGCACTTTACCTTGTCCAGCAAGATTTATGCTTAATTTTTATGTGATTTGAGCTTAAAATGCAACTATTTTTGGATCTTGGCTTTACTTTCCTGATATTTTAAAGAAATATACAGAGGAGTTTGGCTATAATGATGTAACGCATTTTCAAAGTTTGTTGCTTTGAAAGATAATCCTACCGCCACTGGTTATCCCTCATTATTTGTCTTCTTCAGAAATATTTTCCTGAAAATATGAAAAAGACTGAAAAAAATTCAATCCAATAAATTGGAAACTTAATAGCTCTGCAGAAATCTTGTTGCTGATATTCAGAATACAGTTTTATTGCTATATAAACAAAAACCCACATTTAAGGAAAGTTTTCTCTGGTTAGCAGGATGTGTGTTATTTAAACTGGTTGCTAGAGGGAGCTCTTTTGTATTATTAATAGAAGCAGTTATCTAAAAGAGAAATAAAACTTAAAAGAAAACTAATCATTTTTTTTTAAATTAGAAGTAACATACCAAAGTACAATGGATACCTGACATTCGATTCAAAATTTGTGTTCTTGTTTATGTTTTTCCTTTGAATAAGAACAGATAGAAACAAAACAGGTCAAGTTCAACATTTCCACAGGGCAAGAGCCAAGTTCTGACACAGGCAACACCTCAGATTTATTTTCTATAAGTTGTTAGTTAGTGTGAGCTGAAAGGCTTGCTATGAGGAGAATATAAATTTACTTTCGGAAAAAAAGAAAGTGAAAGATCAGCCCTCTCATTTAGAGGGACAAGCATTCTTATTAGGCTGGAGTACACACAGAACCTTTGCCAGGCAAATCCTTTGGCCCCAGTAACAGGAACTCACCTATGGGCTGTCACCTGCTATACTCTCCCTTCTTTCAACTGCTCCATGGGAAAGCAAGAGCCACATGTGAGTGAGAAATTCTTACAAAAATGGGATGAGGAGGGAAAAACCTTATCCTTTTACCAATTAGTTTGCTTACTTTTGCCTTTTCTGTCTTAGACCACCGGGTATCTGGAATTAATATATCTAGGGCCAAATCCACTTCAGCTCAGCCACAGTTTTGGCAAACTGAGCTTTCCTTGTGTGGTTTGGTGTGCCTTTGGCCTCCTCTGTCTGCTGGTCAGGTAGTTAGTTCTCTCTAACCATGAAATTTGTGGGCAAGGTTCTTAAGCCTTTTTCTTACTCTTTCCATAGCATAGAAATTGGAGCATTAATATTTATTTAAAGGTCAGAGTCCTGATGGAAAAATTTGTGGAGCTTTGCTGTCCCTGGTGGTACATGCTCAGGAGACTGAATGCTCAGGACATTCACCAGAGAAGGGTTTCAACTTAATTATACTCCAAAGTTATGGGTGTCATTGAGTTCATCCATGGTATGAACTTTTAACTGAGTCTGGCGGTCTTGACCACACACTAGACCTTCTATAAACCTGAGGTAGGCTCTGAGGGTGTGGTCTGTACTCTGCAGACTCCAGTGTCCGGGTTAGAAAAATAGGCGGGTGCTTTCTCAGAATGTTACAGTCATTTTGTAATTCACCTCTGCTTAATGTTAAAGACTGATATTTTTATTTTTTAATGCCATACATTTTAAATATTAACCAACACTACCATGTCAAAAAAGGTACATTTCTTTTATAGTGAAAGGATATGAGTTTTTAAAACAACAGCTTCTGATATTTGGGAATCTCAAAGCACCATCAGTGGAAACCTAACGACACATCCCACTGGTTTTCACAGTGTGGCTTTTGGATAACTAGAACCCATGAAGGTGTTCCAGGTGGTCTGGGGGGAAGCCCAAGATGCAAGTTACACACACGCAACAACATATTTTTATAAATGTGTTTTCCACTGTAGAGCTGAGCTTGTGCTGGAAAGCATGAAAACGAGCTTTTTAAAAAATTTAACCACAATAATGATTACAGAGCCAAGCAATAACATCATAAAAAGGTATTGAAGACCTTGCGATATCAAAAGAGGAATACACTTGGGTAGGTGGTCCTCAGGGCCGTAAGCCATGCTTAAGTGGGCTGGGAAACTATCCCAGAGCAGTGGAATCAGCACAATTTTCCCAAAGTCGCTTACAGGTGAATATTTATCTCAAAGAAAGGCTCACATTTTCCAAAGTTTGGTGCTTTTCTTCTATATTAATATATACTTTTTATTTTTTTAAGAGTTTAAAACTCAGATCTTTAGTAGTCTTAATACACTTACTATAGACTTAAAAGTATGTTAAAGCATGCATAAAAGTGTAAGAAGGAATAAAAATCACAACTTACAAAAATATTGCTTAATTTTCCAAATGTGTAACCAGTGAACATAGCTTGTGGGGTATTTCTTATTGCTATTCACTTCCATAACTTGAACCCACATACATGAGCAGTTTATAACCAGAAAGTCACAAGTTCACACAGATTATACATGCAAATTTCTGTTCACAAAGGTAGCATGTGCCAGTACATGAATCAGAAGCAGGCATCTAGAATTACGGCCAAATAGTTTTTAAGATGCAGAAAGGTAAAATGACATCTTAAATATATGAAGAGATGGTCCTCAAACTTCAAAAATCAAATTCACTCTGGAAGGCTGAGACAAGTGGATTGCTTGACATCAGGGGTTCAAGACCAGCCTGAGCAATAGTGAGACCCCAATCTCTAGAAATAGCTGGCTGTGTGGCAGGCACTTACAGTCCCAGTTACTTGGGAGGTTGGGTCAAGAGTATCACTTAAGCCCAAAAGTTTGAGGTTTCTATAAACTATAAGGCTGTGACACTCTACTAAGGGCAACAAAGTGAGACTCTGTCTCAAAAGAAACAAACAAACAAACAAATTCAAATGTTGCTTATACCAGAGATGTATGATAGCTACAGGATTCAAGTTTTAATGAATTAAACATTTCATTTAATATCATTTCATTCATATCATTTATGATATAAAATTTATCTCTTGAAAGCTCTCTATATGCAGAAGTAAGTAGAACAGAAATGTTTTGAGTTAGAGAAATCACACACATTTATGTTAACATAAATGTCATTTGGCTCATGCATTTATTATCATATACATAGTCACAGTGAACTTGTAACTGATTTTCCAAGGAAGTCTATGGCACAGAAGTGGTATTTAATAATGGCGGCTATTGCTAGTTTGTGGACATTTGGGGGTGGAGTAGAAGCTGTGATATTCTGTTTTCCAACAGATTCTGAAGTTGTTGAGGAAACCCAATGATAATTCCAATTTTAATTACTGAATTCTTCTCAAGAAAAGATCTCTTCCAGACCAGGCTTTCAATTATAGTGAAAAGTTCATTCTCCAAATTTCTGTGAAAGGACAGGGTTTCAGAATCAAGCTGACTGCCAAATTCTATGAAATATTGGTGTATAGGCCATAGTGTCTATCATTTAGATAAGAGACAATAGAAAAGAGTCAAGTTAAACCTGTAAGAAAGCTCAGAAGGGCAGATTAAAAAGATAAGTAATGGAAATATCCTTGACAAACTATCATAGGGGTTAAAGAAGTTACTTGAGTTCTACTGATGTATGACTTAAGAAAAATTACTTAATCTCTTTGAGCTTCTATTTTCCTATCTATTGGATATAAATAATACCTATGTTATTGACTTACTGTGAGAATTAAATAATATCTGTAAAGCTAGTAGCATTGCATTTGTTATAGCATATGTGTTGCACAAATGCTTCCCCATTCTTTCCCCTTCCACTCAATTCAAAATATACTCAAACAGGAAGTAGTCTATCATGAACCTATCTAGTCTTCTTGTCCATGGAAGGTAAGATCAGGCAGAGGCTATTTTTCTTCTAATTCCTTTCCAGATCTTTATATTCATAGTTCCCAGGCAAAAAAAGTCACTAGTTGGAGTTGCTTTAGGTTCTTAGCCTGTCAGGAGGCTATTTATCTGGAACAAGAATTTATTAGCTCACTCAAAACTGAAAACAAGTAGGAGTGACTATACTTATATCAGATAAAAAGGCTTCAAGTCCAAAGCTTTAAAGAGAGGTAAAGAAGGATACTAGTAAAGGAATCAACTCAGAAAGAGAATATAATAATTATAAATATATATGCAGCCAACACCAGAGCACCCATATATAGGGTCTGGCAGAAATAATGCTCTTTTGTGTTTGAGTGTGATATTATTGTGTTACAAAATTACATGCAAATAATGTAAATTGCAAATAATGTTTCTTTTTAAGAGCTAACATTCTATGCCAATCTTGTATTACAAAATCATAAACATGTGATTCTGTAATATAACAATATCACACTCAAGCATAAATGGGCATTATTTCTGTTGACCTGTGGAAACCAAATAGTATTAGATTGAAAGAGAAAGATAGACTCTAATACAACAATAGCTGGAGACTTCAACACCCCAATCTCGGCATTGAGCAGTCATCTGGATAAAAATTAACTAAGAAACATCAGATTTCAACTGCACCATAGACTAAATGGGCATTACAAATATTTATAGAACATTTTACCCCAAAGCTGCATAAGTCACATTCTTTTCGCCAGCACCTAGAATATTCTCCAGCATTGGCCACATCTAGGACACAAAAGAAGTCTCAAAATTTTTTAAAAAATCAAAACAGTATCAAGTGTCTTTTTTTTTTTTTTTGAGAGTCTCACTCTGTTGGCCTAGGTAAAATACAAAGGTGTCATAGCTCACAGCAACCTCAAATTCTTGGACTCGAGAGAGCCTCCTGCCTCACCCTCTCAAGTAGCTAGGACTACAGGCACCCACCATGACACCTGGCTAGTTTTATTGTTTTAATTTATTTTTATTCTTTTGTAAAGTTAGGGTCTTGCTCTTGTTCAGGCTGGTCTTGAACTCCTGAGCTCAAGCAATCCACCTGCCTCAGCCTCCCAGAATTTTAGGATTACAGACGTGATTCTTATCTGACCACAATGACATAATGCCAGACCTCAATAACAAAGACCATTTGTAGCTATAAAATACACAAAAATTGAACAACATGTTCCTAAATGACCAGTGGGTAGAGGAAGAAATTAAGAAAAAAATTAAAAATTGCTTGAAATCAATGAAAATGGAAACACAGTAGACACTATAGCCTCTCCACCAATATTTCATAGAATTTGATAGCTTCATTTTGAATTCAACTGAGCCTTCAAAGAAGAATGAATACCAATTATTCTCAACCAATTTAAAAAACTGAAGCAGAGGTAATTCTTCCTAACTCATCTTATAGGACAGTATAATCCTGACACCAAATCAGGCTAGGACAGAATAAAATAAAAACAAAACAAAACAAAATAAAAAACTACAGGCCAATATCCCTTGATGAATGTAGACATAAAAATCCACAAAATACTAGCAAGCCAAATTCAACACCACATCAAAAAAGAGAAGACACAATTACCAAATTGGATTGATCCCAGGTATTTAAAGATGATTCACCATATGTAAATCCATAAATATCATGCATCTCATCTTTAGCATGAAGGGCAAAAAACATAATGACATTTCAATAAATACAGAAAAAGTGTTTAATAAAATTTAACATTGCTTTATAATAAAAAAAACTCTCAGAAAAATAAAGTGCTTCACCATAATAAAGACCAGATATGATACACACAGACAGCTAACATCCTACTGATTGGGAAAAGGCTGAAAGACTTTCCTCTAAGAACTAGAACAAGAAGAGGATGTTCACTTTCCTAGCCAGAACAATTGGACACCAGAAATAAATAAAAGGCATTCACATTGGAAAAGAGAAGACGAATTACCCCTCTTTTCATACAACATGATTGTACACAAAGAAAAACCTAAAGGCTCTACAAAAAACCTCTTAGAGCTAATAAAGAAACTCAACGAAGTCATGGAATACAAAATCAATATACAAAAGTTAGTAGTGTTTTTATTCACAAACAATGAAATAGCAAAAAGAAATCAGAACAGCAAACCCATGTATAAGCCCTAGAAAAAACAAACAAATAAATTACCTGGGAATAAATATCATCAGGGAGGTGAAAGACCTATACAAGGAAAACTACAAAATTGAAATTAAAGAGGACAAAATCAAATGGAAAGATATCCCATAATCACAGATCTGAAGAATTAATATTTTTAAAATGACAATACTACCCAAAGCAATTTACACTTTCAAGGTAATCCCTATCAAAACACCAATGACATTCTTTAGGGAAACAGAAAAAACAAAAGTCCTAAAATTGTTATGGAACCGGAGAAGACCCATAATAGCCCAAGTAATTCTGAGCAAAAAGAAAAACGGTGAAGGCATCATACCACCAGACTTCAAAATATACTACAAATCTGCAGTAACCCATAAAGGATAGTGCTAGCATAAAAATAGACACAGACCACACACATAAAACACACAGAACTCAGAAATTACTCCATCTACAGCCAACTGATTGTTCACAAAGGTACCAAGAACATTTGCCAGGAAAAGGACAATCTTTTCAACAAATGATCCCAGGAAATCTGGAAATTCATATGCAGATGAAAGAACTAGACCATCAACTTTCACCTTATATGATTACTATACATCATGTGTATCAAAGCATCACTATGTACTCTCATGAAAAATGTTTGGAATTCATGAAATTCTGGTTTTGTCACACCATACTCAAAGGTTTCTAAAATGAGAAGGGATTTTAGAAATGAGCTGACAGCCTCCAATCTATAGATGAGGAAATCACACACACCAATATTTAAGGATACAGAAGAAATGACTACACTGAGATCAGAAATCCACCAGCTTCCCAAAGCTGTGCACTGTGCATTACACCCCATCTCCAAATATATGCACAGTGAGTGTCTTCCTTTATGACAAATTCACACATAGGAACACTGAGAGGTTAGTGACACTTTCTCCCTTATTCTCTACTGCTCTTTTATTTACTTCTCCTTTTCTTACAAACCATCCAAAACAGCAGGTACAACCAATACAAATCTATTCATGGCAATATAACCATTTGGAGATTTCGTTCTCTGCCAGAATCTTCTAATTATTGACCGAGAAAGTGGTTGAAAAGGGAATAAAGAAAAGAAATAGACAAAATAAACCTGAACATTGAAGTTCTTGGCAGGTCACGCCTTTGTAGAACATTGCCCGGAGGCCATTTTCCTTTTTTCTTTTTTGTACAGAGACTAAATAAGGAATAAATTTAATTTTCTACTGACATGATTTTTTCTTCATTTCCTCAACCATCTCTAGAAGTAATGAAACTCTTAAAGAGAGTCTTATTTGAAGAATTCAGGAAAATGACCAGCATATAATCGAACTTGAATTATTTAGGGAAACTAAATTAATGTGACATGGATGGAGTAAAAGAGATGTATTAGAAATTCTGCTGGTGGAGAACCATTCTTAACGTTGAAATAGCCCAGGATGAAGTGCATATTTCTCACATCATTAACTTACACAAAAACATGCCATTGTCAACTACTTTTCAAATTAAGTAGCCTGGACAACTCTAAAAAATGTTTGGTTTGACCCACTTCATGAAACAGTCAGGCTCACCTCTGAAGCCATAAATATAAATCTTGCTTGATTTGGTAATCTGCAGTGATTGAAAACATTTTTGTGTAAATGGAGAACAGGTATTTAAAAAAACAGACAGAAAGAAAATAAAAATAAAGAAACTCAAAGCATGGAAACTTGGCTCTTGAGGTAGTTTTGCAGAAGATTCTGGAAAATAAGGCCTATCTTAATTCTGATCCCTTTCTTTTATAAAGTTCTTTTTTCTCTATGGATCCCTCCTCTATTTGGTCCTCACATCAGTTTGGATTCTTATCTATATGCATTTTCTGTGAATCTTCCAGAAACTATCAAATTAGTAATTAAATAATAATGTACAAAAATATTTTTCCCAGAGAGCCAGATATATACACATTCAGGAATAGTCTGTATTTTTAAATTATTTGCCTGCTTACTGTGGACTTCATCAGAAAATAGCATGTCTCAATCTTCTTTGGTGAAACATTAAAGAGTTTTAAGGAAAATTTTTCCTTAGTCTTATTTAAACCGATCTCTTTTCTTCAATTAGACTTAGCTGGATATTCAACAGAATTTTTAAAATACAGTAGAACCTCTGTGAGTTGACCACTCAAGGGACTATGCTAAACTGGTCAACAAATGGGGGTGGTCAACATAAGGAACCAGCCCTACTGTACTGATATGTACATGTGGTGCATGTCCAGTCTATGAAAATTAAGTCAACTTAAGGAGGTGGTCAATATACAGACGTGGTCTGCTGTGGAGGTTCTCCTATACATAAAACCTTTTAGATAATATATTTAGAAAATCATTGTTGTCTAGGCTAAGCCACTTTTTTAGTTTCTACATTTTTTGTTTTAGGACTATTTCCTGTACTTTCATCACCTTTGTTTCTTTTTCACTGGACCCTTTTATGGATATTAAAATATAACTGAGCTTATCAGATGCAATGCTTAAAATAAAAAGACTTCAGAAGATCTCATAATTGATACTTTTAAAAAGAATACTTTCTGAAGTAAAGGACTAGGGAGAGGCTATGTATGCCTTAGCTTATGTATGTGTTGCTACTTAGTGCAACGGTGATATAGTTGTGGATAATGAAATATGCACAGAACAACCTGGTCTTTTCTGAGATAGAAAATGGATCTCGCCAGTTGAAATAATTTACCAAATATATATTGCTCATTAGATACGTGTAATGATATTATAAACTGTGGGCAATGTATTCTCTTTTATAAAAGTAATGAATAATTCACAACTTTCTTCTTTGAAAGTATATATTCAGGACCCTACTAAATGCCCAATGAGAGAAAGGTATTTATTATTGTCTTTTTCTTATTATTTTCACTATTCTCCTTTCATCCCATTCTTACAATTTTTATAATTTAGAATAGTTGATTTAAATAAACTGAACTTTATAATTATGTTGGCACTTTTGGTTAGATCTTGATTACGCATTTGTAGAGTCCTTATTTTCCTATGATCTCTCTATTATCCACTATGTGATCGTACGTTGTTACTTAATATTATTAACTGACAACAGGATAACGGGAAGGAAACCATTCATTGGCTGGTTATATGAGCCACGTATTTGGCATCTTAATATGTGTAATTAATTTAGTCTTAACAATCTGTGAGCTAAATCTTTTTATATTCACTTAACAGACAAAAGTAAGTAAGGCTAGGAGAATATCAGTAAATTATCCAAAGTCACATAACTACTAAACAAAGTATGGTAGAAAAACAATGTGACATATAATACCTACTTAAGTCAGTAGTTACAAATAATGCATTTAATAGCTTAAGTGGAAGGTTTATAAAGTCTGAACCAAAATTTCTTAGACAATAATACTCATTAGTTTCTCAAATAAAAATAAACAATTTGATGGAAACATGGCTTAAATATATTATCAATTTAAGATTAAAAATGAATATTTTAGCTTCCCCTTCTGCCTATGATGTCATTACTTTTGGCAAAGTGAACATTGAGAAGACTTAGCAAAGTTGAATAACGCCCACCTTCATCCCTAACCCTTACACACACAAAGTTGGAGCATATGAGAGAAGTGATGAGGCAGGCAGAATGGGAAGGGCTAATATCTGAAGGGAACTTTGGGGAGAAGAGTAGACTTTCTACCTCCTGTTGTCCTTGGTATATTCTGTTTTAGGAAAGGCCAAAAATTGAGGCAAAGGATCACTTCCAAAGTAACAAGAGTCCATCAGGTTTTGGAAATCCTACAAAAGTTGATGAGGAAATTAGTTTCATATGTATCAAAGCAATCAGCATTTGAAAGCCCAAGACCTCAGAGAGAAAATGATCAAAGATATGAACCAAACACTCAATGGATACTGGGTAAAATTTTCCTCTTAAAATACTGGATAAAATTTTCAACTGTATAAGAAAAAAGGCAAAGAGTAAGGAAAAACTAATAAATAATTGAATGGAGTTTTCAGCAGTCTTACAGTGCTGAGGAGATAAACACAGGAGCTCAATACCCACCAAGAAAGTCGACCACTAGCAGTCATTCCAGGCTGCTAGTTAGGAATGCCTAGTGTGGGAAGACAGAGGTAGATCAAGCCTCATAAAGGCTGCAAATTAACTTTACTCTATCAGAGGAAGGCTAACATTTCTTTGATGATAAGTAAAATAATCTTCATCTTCCCCAAGGGTTTATAAAAAATATATGGCATTTGGTTGATAATTACTGCTTAGACAAATAATCCCAAGACACAAAAGAACAACGTAACAAAAATGGACAAACAGATCATTTGGTGATTGGAGTTACCAGACTTAGAGGTTTTAGATCTAAAAATAGATATATAAAATTTCTCTAGAGAACTACAATACCTACAAATGTGATAAATGGAAATTACAGGAATAGAAAAATACAATAATGGCATCAGGTACCAAATGGATAGATTTCATAACAGATTACATGAAGCAAAAAAAAAAAATCAGTAGAAAATATTTAGACTGAAATATGAAGAGAAATAAACTGAGCAAGGGAAAAAAAATCTCATTAGAAAATCAGACAGAATTAAATTATCTTTGTCAGTATCTACTAAAGCACTTTGCACATAAGCTTCACAATCTCATAATTTTACTCCTTGCTATCGAACAGATAGATACCCATTTGCACCAAATACCATGCACAAGAAAGTTCATAATAACAATATTTTAATAACCAAAACTAAATAACTTATATCTTGATCAAATGAATAAGTAAATAGCAGTATATTCATTGAGGATATTTCTATACATAAATAAAAACTTTTTTCTAAATGTAACAATTATACATTTCACAATCATAATGTTAGGCAAAATATACCTGCCAGACAGTACAACCTCTGCTATTTACTTCTGCCTTTTTTTGAACGTTATAAAAATGAATCTATTGTGAAAATGGGCTTCTGGAGTGTTGGTAACATTCTTTTCTTCGTCTAACTGATAATAACGTCGACTTGACCACTATGCGAGGATTTGTTTACCTGAGCAGTTATGAGTTATGCTCTTTAACTGTTAAGCTTCTACGAGAGATTAACTTTATATTTAATTTGTCCTTCTTTTACAAAATTACATTACTTAAAATATGTTAGCTGACTTCTAGTAAATAATTTTGAAATTTCAGAATGTAATTATTGGCAAATCATATGTTAGGTTACAGAGGGGAGAGATAAAAATGAATTAGAGACAACAGCTTGATTTTGTGTTTTATCTCAGCTACAGTCATTATTTTAAGAAAAATATCAAGGAATAAAATATATTATTGTTATAACCTGAGTTAAAAAACAATCAAGGTCCTAGTTAAGTAAGTTTTCTCATTTATGTTGACTATTAAAATTCTCTTTTGGAGAAGACTAGTATCACTCAATTTTGCATCAAAATAGCTATAATAAAGTCTTGGCTCTTTCCTTAATTTTTTGACCATTGAAAGTATTTTTTTTTATTAAATCATAGCTGTGTACATTAATGCAATTATGGGGTACAATGTGCTGGTTTTATATACAATTTTAAATATTTTCATCAAACTGATTAACATAGCATTCATTGCATTTTCTTAGTTATTGTGTTAAGACATTTATATTCTACACTTAGTAGATTTAACATGTACATACCCTTGTAAAATGCACCATAGGTGTGGTCCCACCAATTACCCTCCCTCTAACCATCCTCCCCCTCTCCTCCTTCTCCCTTTTGATCATATGAAAACTCTGGTGCATCAGTATTTTTTGATGATCAAACAGAAAATGGATTTCACATCTCTTCATTAACTTATATTATGGTAACTGCTTTTATTTAATTTAAACATGTCCATTATATTTCATAACTGTTCTCTAGAAAGAAAAGTTCAACAAAATAAACTCAGTATTTGTTAAGGAATGAAAAGTGAACTATAATTTTCAGAACATAACATAAGCTGGAGCCAAATTTGCTTGGAGTGAAGGCAACGTGTGTTGTTTTCTCTGGATGGACTTAGGACTAAGAATTTTTTCTGATGTATTTCTATATTAACCTTAAAATGCAATCAAGTGCTAGTTTCCAATTTATTCAATTTTTACCAAGATCACAGAAACATTTTTTACTTTCTTGCCAATACTATTAAGACATTTTAAAAATAATTCTATATAAATACACACACATACATGCAGTTCATAGAATCAAATACCATTATAGAGACTACAGGGAAAAATAACAGTTCCTATTGGAACTAGTCAATTAATACCTATGTGGACATATGGCAGTAAAACTCAACAGAAATCCAATGGGGAGAGGACAGAGAAGGGGTGGGGTAAACTCACACCTAATGTGTGCAATGCATGTATTCTGCATGAAGGGCACCCTTATAACATCAACTGAATACAAATGCAAATTATGTAACCAAAAGGTGTGTACCTTGTAATAGTCTGAAATCAAAAAAATACTAATAAAAGAGAAGAAACATAGCACTGCCTGTACTACTTTGTTTCTGCTTTGACTCTTCTGACATTTGTTTCCATATTTTCAAAAAACAAAATACTGTTAAGCATTTTCTTCATTTCTGCTATAATCTAACTTCTTAGCATGGAAAATGCTCGTTTGGGTCTTGACCCAACCTTGGCCCATTTTTTTCTCCATCGTAATCACATCACGATTTGTCATTAAGGTTTTCCCTCAGACGTAAACATGTTGGGAAATGCAGGCATTTGTGTATCACCTGGTTTTCCTTTTCTTGGCATTATTGTGCATCCAGTTGCTTCTTCCACGCAGGTGCTGATATTGTGGGTACAGGGCTTATCAACACCTGCTTGCATTTGGGAATTTGTTGAAAAATCTTGTCACCTAGTTTTATTATAAATGTACATGAATTTTTATTTTTTCTTTACTTTTCTTTTATAAATGTACATGGAGTTTTTTACTAGGTGCTCTGTGCCTATTCAGGGATTTGAGAAAATTCAAAAATCTCCTCTGCCGTCTTCATTATCATGACATCTTTCCAATATTCCTAGGTTTACCTATAAAACTGAGATGATGACACTTATTCCTACTTTATAAGTACATAAGAATAGCATTTAATATGAGTGTACTTACGGGTTATTTAGAGAAACATGATAAATTACTGAAAACTGAGATTTATACAGGAAAAATAAATGGTGGTTGTCCAATGAAGACTAACATAGGCATCACAACAAAGCTAAGAAAAAAATTATAATCCTTCTGGCATCTACCTCATGATGACTTGGACATTTTAAAATATTGAACCAGCCTTGCATACATGGAATAAATCCCACTAAGGGAAGGGAAGGAGAGGAAAAAGAAAAAAAAAGAAGAGAAAAGAAAAGAAAAAAGAAACGTGGTCATTATGTCATCTGGGATTGCAGGAAAAGAGAGCCTGGCTGTGGTGGGAGGGACAGGACACATAAATTAACCCACAAATCATGTTTGAAGAATCTCAAGGGATTTGGTGTCAGAGTATATGATAATAAAAGGGTCTTAGAACTGATTAAAAACATTATTTACAGCTCATTATTTATAGTATATGATAATAAAAGGGTCTTAGAACTGATTAAAAACATTATTCACAGCTCATTAAGGCTAAGAAAGATTAATTGAGTGGAAATTTCACATGGGGGCAGAATTGGTAGTGGACTCCATATCTCCTGGCTCCCTGGTTCAATACTTTCTCTCAGTCTTGCAGGTATGTCCCCAGGCAAGTTTTTAATCTGACTTCCTGTAGTACGTTTTCTGGACTATTGTGTCTGCTTTTCAGTGTTAATAATTCATTCCTGAAGAAGCCTAATCAAACCAAACAAACAAACAAAAGTATGTCTTTGTTATAAAATGATTTTTATTCATCTGGGTAGATACCTAGCATTCTACATTGTATATCAATCAAATCATCTTATTGTACCCCATAAATGTGTACAGTTGTGATTTAATAAAAATTAATTTTAAAAAGGTCTGGTAAACTCTGACTTTGAAAAGAAAGCTCAGTAACTAAGATGTGGCATCTCACAGGCCTGTGCTGTTAATGCTTCCCATTTTATTCTCGACTTCAAATGTACAAATGCAAATAATGTAACCAAGACATGTGTAGCCCTTTAATGTTTTCTATCAAGTTGAAGAAGTTTACTACTATTCCTAGTTCACTGGGAGCTTTTCTCATGAATGGATAAATTTTGTCAAATGCTTCTTTCTGCATCTATAGATATAAATGTGTTTTTTTCTTTTGAGCCTGTTGACGGAACAGATTAATTTATTTTCAAATGTCGAACGAGCCTTGCATACATGGAATAAATCCCACTTGGTCTTGATGTATAATTCATTTTATACAGTGAATTCAATTTGTTAGCATGCTGAGGATTTTTTCAATATTCGAGATATTTGTCTGTATTTTTTTTCTCTCTCTCTCTCTCTCTTTTTTTTTTTTTTTGGTTGTTGTTTTGCAGTTTTTGTCAGGGCTGGGCTTGAACCCACTACCCCTAGTATATGGGTCTGGCACCCTACTCCTTGAGCCATGGGTGCCACCCTGTCTACAATTTTTAAAATGTCTTTGTCTACTTTTGTTATTAGGGTAATACTAGCCTCATTTAGTAAGTAAGAAAGTATTTCCTTTGCTTCTATCTTCTGGAATATGTTATTTAAAAATTACCTCATCTTTATTAAATGTTTGGTAGAATTAACCTAAATCCATTTGAGCCTAGTGCTTTTTGTGAAAGGTTATTTACTGATTTGATTTCTTTGCTATAGACCTATTTAGATTGCCTATTTTTTTTTCTTACTTATACATGTGTATGTTAGGTTTCCACTTTTGCCTTCACAGAATTAAAAAGGCTAAATTTAATGACAATAACAATGTTTAACATAAGGACTGAGAACAAAAACCTCATAAAGGATAAATGAAGATAAGAGAAATCAAAAGAGAAATCAGACGATTGCTGCAACAAAATATTAAGCGATAATAATAGTAATAATGCAAAGAAAGTAAGCTACTAGATGCTAAGGAGAGGACTCACTAGGAGCTCATAGCATGGGTTAGAGAAAGAATTCTCACACCAGGAGTAGGATAGTTTTAAAGAAGGAAAGCTTAATTTACTTTATCAAGAAAGAAAGAAAGTGAGGAAGAAAATGGCATCGCATTGCAAGGTAGGAATAAAGTGCTGATGAAGCTGCTCAAGCTTTTAAAAGGTAAAAATTGTTTTCTTTCCCCTCCGCTTTAGACTGATAACAGAAATGGTCATGAAGCACCTGTATTTTTTTTTTTATCCTTTTCTGTGATGCTGGCTTCACAGTTCTAGCAGGAACTAAGGCAGAGAGCTGGAGTGGGGAGCTGACAGTTCTAGGGTCCGCTTGGGGTTTTCAATGCTGTGAAAACGAATTCTTAGAGATAACATGTTAGGGCACAAATGTTTACAAAAAAAAATGAAACAAACAGCAGTTGTGATGTGAGTTTTTCTTCAAAGGGATAATTATGTGATATGAGTTTATCTCTTTCTTTACATTAGATATTTTCCTCTGTTAGTAGGTGATTACTAAGGCCACCTTTCACTGAAGGTACATCTGTAGAGCATAGTATTGGAGGGAGTGTGCTAGCAACTTGAAGCTTTAATTTAGTTGGCCATACCTGAATATTAGAAAACTGTGACTGGCTTTAGAATAACAATGTTAAATCAGATGACTTTGAATCATTAGAAACACTAAGTCCCAAACTATCTTTCTTCCAGATCTAAAGTCATGTGTTACGCTTTTCATGCTATATGCTGTAGGCTATATGTTCCCTTTTAAAAAATGTCCTCTGTTTTTTCAGTCTCATAGTAGAGTTGGAGATGCAGTCAATGGCTTAATACAGCCATAGATGGAGCTCAAAAGAATATAAGATACTGGGTCATTGATGAAGGGAGATCCAATGAAGATCCATTTCAACCTTTAGAGTTGTGGAATAATATTTGAAATCCTATTAATACGTTATCAAATAAATGGAAGTAAAAATTAGATTAGTACATTTAGAAATTAGACGGTGGACCAGCTTGTGTGTACTTAAGCATTATTTTCAGTTTTGTTGTGAGAAAAATGTACCTTTAGTCAAAAGCTCTGGAACCTACTTAATAGATGGCCCCATGGAAATACTGAGCTTTTTATGGAGATTATCTAACTTTGAAAAACAGTGGAAGAACTGTAAAATGATTTTCATGCCAGGAACTCACTCTCAGTGGAAAGGCCACTCCATATTTTTCAGTTTTCAAACGTATCTAACCCTATTATACCTTTGTAAATACTTGCTTTCACATCATTCAGCCAGACAAATGGCTCAACAGGTTAAATTGAAGAATTAGGGTAAAACATATTTTCTCATCATATAGATGTCCTCAGATTGCCCAATTTCATTTAGAAGATTTTTAGCCTATGTAAAAATGTACTCTAGGTCATTGTTTTTAAAAGATAGAAACATTCCAGAAATCCCCTGGCGGAGATCATGTTATTAACCAATTGGTGAAATGTATACTAGAGACATGAGATTATTTGTATAAAAACTTACAGCCCTAAAATTTATGGCAGTAATATAAACTCATGAATGTCCTGTGCTGCTTGGGGGAATTCTCTGCAGTAGCTGGATGACTGATGATGTGGCAGAGTGTGATAACAAGTACAGCTGCTTCTATAGAAGTGAAATCATAACAAACTAAAGAATAAATCCTCCATAAGAAATCTCTTAAGGTAACAATCTAGTTTGCTTATTTTCCTGTAAGGGGATTCTATCATCTTTTTCTACCCAATGCCCAAATTAAGTTTACAATATTTCTTATCCTGGTTCTTCAAATGCTGTAAACAAGATAATTTTTCAAGAATAACATTTTAAAGTAAGCCATTTTACAAAGAAATATAAACCGAACACAACTATGCCAAATAGAGTCTGTGACACTCAGTACACTCAAGGAAAGCCTTTTCAAATACAATTATATATCATTAATGATAGAAGGGTTCATATTTCTCAGGTTTATTTATTTATTTATGTATTTTTGAGACAGAGTCTCAAGCTGTCTCCCTGGGTAGAGTGCCATGGCATCACAGCTCACAGCAACCTCAAACTCTTTGGGCTAAAGAGATTCTCTTGCCTCACCCTCCTAAGTAAGCAGGACTACAGGTGCCTGCCACAATGCCTGGCTATTTTTTTTTTTTGATTGTAGTTGTCATTGTTGTTTGGCAGGCCCAGGCTGGATTTGAACCTGCCAGCTACACTGTATGTGGCTGGCGCCCTAGCCACTTAGCTGCAGGCGTTGAGCCTCTTAGGTTTATTTTAAAGTTTGATAATTCCATATCATTCTTGGGATCCTAGGATAAATGGTTTAGCCATTAAAAGTTACAGGTGAAAATGTTTTCATGTAAACAATCTACAAACAGGGGCAGCGCCCATGGCTCAAGGAGTAGGGAGCTGACCCATACACCAGGGGTAGTGGGTTTAAGCCCAGCCTGAGCCAGAAAGACTTCTCACTTTTGCCAATGCACTTAAGATCTTAGGTTAGCTATAAAGAGATAATATTTAAGGGCATCTGCTCTCTAGAAGATAGGAATTCTAGTATTTGGCTTTCCACAAGGAAAAGTGTGAATCTCATCTCTTCATGTACACTCAAATTACAGTTTAATATCAAAGAGCTCTATACCAATTTTGTTATAAATGTCAAAATTGGCTTGGATAGAATAAGAATTAAAATGTTAATAATTTCATCTATTTCACTTATGATGCAATAATTACTAGCACTCAGACAAACCAATATAATATATTGCCTAAGCCAGGAGAGAAATAGAAGAGGTTGAGTTAGCAGAGGTTAGAGTATGTGTGAGGGTGCTGACTTCCAAACTGGGAGGACAGTGGTCTGTGATGTCTACCTTAGCCACAGATGCTCCAGTACAGACAAAATGAGAGCGGTTGCATTCATTCATTTATGTGGTTTTAAAAAATTCCATCACTTCCATACAAGGTACTACTTGTTATAAATGACTGTATATTGTGTGAAATATACTGCTGAACCTCCAAAGATTTTAAACCATATATATGCATATGTACATTTAGATATGTGACACATATATACATGTATATCACATCACTATTTGTTCATACTTTTAATTTTTATCTTTTGTTAACACCCTTAATAAATGTAAAGGCTATCATTTACCTAGTGATTTGATTTGATTTACTATATTATACATTAGTCTGACACCCGCATGTATGTGCATATATTTTATTAATTCAATTTATATATAATAAGCGTAATCTTATATCGCATTTTGTCCAGATCCTAATTTTAAATGTCATCCTAGCAAAATTATTAGAGAGTATCCTTTTTACTCTCAAATACTTACTTACAATCATAAATCATGTGGTTTTCCCTGGTATAAACATATGTGTGGATTTTTAAACTCTTATTTTCATTTCATTTATGTTTTTGTTTATATTTTGAAAGATTTAGGGGTGCAAGTGGTTTTTGGTTACATGGATGAGTGAATATTGGTGATATCCATGTGTATAGTGTACTTGTCACCTAATGAGTAAACATTGCATCTAATAGGTAGTTTTTCTTTCCTAACCCCGCTTCCAACCTTTTCCCTTCTGAGTCTCCAATGTCCACTGTACCATCCTGTATGCCTCTGTGTATCAATACCATAGTTCCCAACTTGTAAGAAAGAACATACAATGTTTGTTTTTCAATCCCTGCATTAATTCACTTAGGATAATGGCCTCTAATCTCATTCAAGTTGCTGCAAAAGACATTATTTCATCCTTTTTACAACTGAGTGGTACTCCATTGTGTATTCACATTTTTTAACCCATTCCTCAGTTGATGGATATTGGATTGATTCCATATCCTTGCAATTGTGAATTGTGCTGCAATAAACATGTGATTGCAGGCATTTTTTTGATGTATCTGGTTTTTTCCTTTAGATGGATACCAGTAGTTGGATTGCTGGATAAAATGGTAGGTCTATGTATAGTTCTTTGAGAAAACTGCATATTATTTTTCTTTTCCTGGTAATTGTGATATTGAATTTTTTTTTTCATTTTTTGGCTGTCTACCTTCTTTAAAAAAAATGTCTGTTCATGTCATTGGCCCACTTGTGAGTGAGATTCTTTGTTTGTTTCTTGTTAGTCTGAATACCTTATAAATTTTGGATATTAGTCCTTCCTTGGGTGCATAGTTTATGAATATTTTTCCCATTTTGCAGGTTAGTGTTTAACTCAGTTCATTAGTATTTCTGCTATGCAGAAGCTGTTTAGTTTAATGAAGTCCCATGCATTGATTTTTGGTTTTATTGTATTTACTTTTGTGATTTTAGTCATGAATTCTTTGAGTAAGCCAATGTTCAGAATAGTTTTACCTAGTTTTACTTGTAAAACTTCTATTATTTCGTGTCTTTCATTTAAGTATTTGATCTTAAGTTAATTTTTTATACACCGTGAGATAGGGATTCAATTTTATTCTTCTGCTTGGGGTTACCCAACTTTTCCAGCACCAGTTATAGAATAAGGTAGTCTTTGGTCAGTGTATGTGTTTGTCTACTTTGTTGAAGATCAGTTGTTGTTGGTGTTGGCTTTATTTCTGTATTCTTTATTATGTTAAATTGATGTGTGTTTGTGCACTAGTACCATACTCTATTGGTTACTATCACCTTATTAAATGATTTTAAGTTGGGTAATGTGCTGCCTCCAAATTTTTTTTTTTTATTTTTTTTCCTTAAGATTGCTTTGGTTACTCAGGCTATTTTTTTCCGTATGAATTTTAGGATATTTTTATGTGAAAAGTGTTGGAATTTTAACAGTAATTACATTAAGTCTATAGATTGCTTTGGACAGTATGGTTATTTTCACAGTTTTGATTCTTCCAATCCTTGAGAATGAAATGATGAAATAATGTTCCTTTGTTTGTGTCTCAACAATTTCTTTCATCTATGTTTTGTTTTCTTTGAAGAGATCTTTCTCCAGTTTAGATAAACATATTCCTAGTGTTTTGGATTTTATTTTTATTTTTTGCAACTCTTGTAAATGGGTTGAGTTCTTGATTTTTTTTCTCAGCTTGGGCATTATTGATGTATTGCAATGGTACTATTTTCTGTACATGATATTGTAGAGATTATTGATTTCACTGGGATTTCAGTGAATTTATTTATTGAACCTAGGAGTCTTTTGGATGAGTCTTTAGGGTTTCTAAGGTATAAGATTATACCATTAGCAAAAAGAGATAGTTTGACTTTCACTTTTCCAATTTAGATGTCCTTTTTTCTTTTTGTTGCCTGATTTCTCTGACTAATACTCCAATAGTAGTTAAATAGAAGTGCTAAAAGTGGAAATCTCATCTTGTTCATGTTCTCAGTGCTTTCAACTTCTCCTCATTTTGTATGTTGTTGATTGTGGGTGTCATATATAGCTTCCATTAACTTGAGGTAAGTTCCTTTTAAGCCTAGTTTTTTGAGAGATTCCATCCTAAAGCGGTGTTGGATGATATCAAATTCTTTCTGTGTATGTATTGAGATGGTTAATTTTTGTTTTGAATTCTATAGGTGTCCCCACAGTCTTCATACATAAGAAACATAAACAAAGTTGCATATCAATAGATATCCTGGAACATGTTCATCATGAATGGGAAAGAAGACTTTGTATGTATATAGAAAGAGGTGGCCAAAGCATAAATGATACTTTATAAATATTTTATAAAATTTTGTAATGAATATCTTGCTTGTAAAGATACATTTAGCTACAATTTCCCATTTTCCCTATGTATGGCAACCTTTGGTATACATTTGCTTAGATTTTTTTTTCTAACTCTTTACTTTGAGTCTATAAAAATCTTTGTAAGTTAAGTGGATCTCTTGAACAGATATTTGAGTTATGGTTTTTTTTTATCCATTCTGCCAATCTATATCTTTTAAGTGGGACACTTAGGATATTTATATTAAAAGTTAATTTTTGAGGCTGGACACAGTAGCTCATGCCAGTAATCTAGCACACTGAGAGTCTGAGGTGAGTAGATAACCTGAGCTCAGGAGTTTGAGATCAGCCTGATCAAGAGCAAGATCCCATTTCCACAAAAACAGAAAAAGTAGCCTGGTGTTATGGCTTGTGCCTGTAATCCCAGCTACTCAGGAGGCTGAGGCAAGAGGCTTGCTTGAGCCCAAGAGTTTGAGGTTATTGTGAGCTATGATGACACCATGGCACTCTACCAGGGCAACAGAGTAAGACTCTGTCTCAAAAATAAATAAATAAATAAAGTGCCAGGCACGCTGGCTCACACCTATAATTCTAGAACTCTGGTAGGCTGAAGTGCGTGGATTGCTTGAGCTCAGGAGTTCAAGATCCAGCCTGAGCAAGAGCAAGACCCTGTCTCCACTAAAAACAAAAACTAGCCAGGCATCGTAGCCAGTTTCTATAGCCCTTTCTACTTGAAGCCTGAGGTGAGAGAATCGCCTGAGCCCAGGAGTTTGAGGTTGCTATGAGCTATAACATTAGGGCAACACAGTGAGACTCTATTAAAACAAACAAACAAACACAAACAAAATTAATTTTGATATGTTAGATTCTGTTCTAGCCATCATGCTGCTTGTTACCTAATTGCTTTGTATCCACCAGTGGGTTACTACTCTATGAACAGTGTGAACTTCATAATTTTGAGTGTTTTTATACTGGTGAACATTGATTTTTCATTTTGATGGTTTCCACTGCTGTCAGTACTTTTAGTAGGGCCAGTCTATTAGTAGCAAATCCCCTTAGTATTTGCTTGCCTGGAAAACACTATTTCTCCTTCACTTATAAAACTTACTTTTGTAGGATCTAAAATTATTGGCTGGCAGGCATTCTGTGTAAGGTAACTACAGAGGACCCAATCCTTTTGAATTGTAAGGTTCTGCCGAGAAGTCTTTTGTTAGTCTGATAGGTTTTCATTTGTAAATTACTTGATGTTATTGTCTCACTGCTGTCAGGATTTTTTCCTTCTCATTTACTCTGACAACTATGTGCCTTAGTGATGACTTTTGCAATGAATCTCCTTGGAGTTCTTTGAGCTTCTTGTATTTGAATCTCCTAATCTCTACCTAGTCCAGGAAGTTTTCTTCAATTACTCCCTCACATAGGGTTTCCAAACCTTTTGTTTTTTCTTCTCCCTAAAAGCACCTTTGATTCTTAGGTTTGGGCATTTTACATATTCCTGTATTCTTTTTAGTTTTTGTCTGGCTAGGTTAATTTGAAAGACTTGTCTTCAAACTCTGAAATTCTTTCTTCTGCTTTGTCTAACCTATTGTTAAACCCTCCACTGAATTTTGGAATTTCTTAAATGTATCTTTCATTATCAGAAGTTCTACTATGTGTGTTTTTAGAAATATTTTTTCATGAATTTCATTCATTTCCTTGACTAGTTGATTTGTTAATTTTAACTTCTTTGTGTTGGTTTTCATCTTTCTTTTGGATTTCATTGTGCTTACTTGCAATCCATATTTTGAATCATAGTCCATTTCAAAATTTCCCTTGGTTAAAATCCCTTGACATGAACTAGTGTGATTCTTTGGAGATATCAAGGCAGCCTGTTTTTTCATACTTCTGGAGTTCTTATTTGGAGAAACTGTCACTTTTTATTTTTTAATTCACTTTCATTTTAATGGAACTTTATTTATTATATTTTATTTTTCCCCGGAGGGTCTGAGTATTTTGTGTGTTATATTTTGTTGGTTGGCTTTGCTTTGGGGTGCTTTGAGGGAGACAAGTCTCTATAGAAGTACATATCTTTTTTGCTATGGCTTTTTCAGGTTGACTGTAATAGATATGCACTAGGTATATTAGGCTCAATACCTTCTGCAGTACTAGAATTGCAGAGGCATCAGGAAACTTATCTTATTGTCTAACAGTGTGCCCTTCTGGCAGCAGGTCCTACTTATTAAATTGAATTGTGAGTTTCTACCGTCAGGGCCAGTAGGTGGCACTTATTGGTAAGGATCAACAGTACCAGAAGCCAGTATGTAGGTTTTGGAATTTTGTTTATTGCAAAGATTTCTCTATTGTGTTAGGCAATGGGCTAGTTAGTGGTAGAACAGTCATCTACTTCTCTTTCCTGAGGTTCATGATTTTCAGTTCAATCAAACTCTGTCATCTATCTCCAGGCCACATGACCCCTGAAATCTGCAGAAAAATTGCCTTTCTGATGGGTCTCTGACTAAATGGCTTCAGAGCAGAATTTTCCCTCAGCTCAAAAGAAATATCTCTGTGGCTCACCTGTTCTCCTGTTCTGGAAACATTGCTGTTCTGTAGCAGGGACAGGTCCACTGCCTTTCAGTCCATGCAGGTGGGAACTCACTGTGCTTTGTTTGCAGTTTAGGTCAGTTGGGTCTTAAACCCCTAGGGGAGTGAGTGTTCAGGTGCCAGCAGTGGTAGACTAGATTGGGTAGTCCCCAGGTCCCAGGTCCCCGGATTACACACTTGAGTCCCACTGGGACCAGACTGACAAAGGAGGGTGAACTTGTCCTGTGGCATCCCTGGGCTTAGGCATTCATTGTGACAGGGAGGGAAGAGGTGAAGGGCAGAGGATTCACTGTAAACCTGCCACCAGACAAGTGGGTACCTCTCTAGGAGATTAACAGGCAGCTTTGGGGCATAAAATCCACTCATACATCCTGAAGGAGGTACAGTGTCCTCTGTCCTTCAGGGATACAAAAGCATCCGGATTCCCTGCTTGCTCCTGGCCTTGCATTAGCAGAGGTGGGTGAAGTAGCTCAAACTATTGTGGACCAGGCTTAGGGAATGCTCCTGGGGTGAGCTCACATGCTCATCTAGGGGAGGGATGGCAGTGCCACAGGTTAAGCTTCTCCCAGCAGAGACAGGCAGCCAGGGATGAGGATTGCTCACTGGGCCCTTCCTCAGTGTAGGTGTTAGTTTTTGTCTTTGGGGTGAATGAACATCTAGATTCCCATCTCCCTCCCTGGTCTGACTGTAGCAGAAATAGTAGAGGAAGCCTCAATCCCAGAGTGGCAGTTGGCTTAAGGTGACCAGATTTTAACATTGTCCCAACAAGTGGGACACCATTGATGGGGGGTGGGGGGGATTCTTAATTAAAAATTTGGTCTATATGGAGCAACAAAAATTTTCATGGAAGGCAAAAATAGTATTGTAATGTATATATTTTTTAATTTCAACATAAGTACAATTTACAAATATAATACAATAAAAAAAAATTATGTATAGGGCAGAGCATGTGGCTCAAAGGAGTAGGGCACAGGTCCACCTGGGCAACCTTGCCCAGGAGGGGAGTAGGGAGTTTACATTAGCCTTTTCATTTCCAAATGAAGTTACA
>CAUYQV010088860.1:0-19945 GCA_963574575.1 Galagoides demidoff
TGGCAGGCGCCTGTGGTGCCAGCTACTTGGGAGGCAGAGGCAGGAGACTCGCTTGAGCCCAGGAGTTGGAGGCTGCTATGAGCTGTGATGCCATGGCACTCTACCCAGGGGGATAGCTTGAGGCTCCATCTCAAAAAAAAAGAAAGTTCTGGCCATGCATGGTGGCTCTTATCTATCAGCAATTAGGGAAGCCAAGGTGGGAGGTTCATTTGAGGCCAGGAGTTTGAGACCAGCCTGGGCAACACAGTGAGATCCCTGCCTCTACAAAAAAATTTTTTTTGTTTATTTGTTTTTGAGACAGAGTCTCAAGCTGTTGCCTTGGGTACAGTGCTATGGTATCATAGCTCACAGCAACCTCCAACTCTTGGGCTCAAGTGCTTCTCTTGCCCCTAAAAATAGTTTTTTCTATTTTTAGTAGAGACGAGGGTCTTGCTTTTTGCACGGGCTGGTCTCAAACTCGTGAGCTCAGTAGTCCACCCACTCCGACCTCCCAGAGTGCTGGGATTACAGGAGTAAGCCACCTCACCTGGCCTAAAAAAAAGTTAGGACAGGATCTCACTTTGTCGTCCTGGGTAGAGTACTGTGCCTCACTGCTCATAGCAACCTCAAACTCTTGGGGTCAAGTGATTCTCTTGCCTCAGCCTCCCAAGTAGCTGGGACTACAGGTGCCTGCCAAAGTGCCTGGCTATTTTTAGAGATGGGTATCTCACTCTAGCTTAGGCTGGTCTTGAATTCCTGAGCTCAAGCAATCCACCTTCTTGGCCTCCCAGAGTGCTAGGATTACAAGATATGAGCCCATCCTAAAAAAGATTTTTTTAAAATTAGCTGGCTATGGTAGCTCCCATCTATAATCCCAGCTATTTGGGAAGCTGAGGCATTCAGCTTCAAGAGGATTGCTTGAGCCGAGTAGTTTGAGCTTACAGTGAGCTGTGATGACACTACTGGTCTAGGCTGAGGCCTACAAAAGAAGTGTTAGATAGCCCCAGGCAGGAGGAAGAATATCTCCAGAGGTCCCTGTAAGATAGCCGTGAACAACAAACACAGTTAGGGCTCATGGTGGAGATGTTGAGGCCAGTCCCTGGAGTGTTTGGCCAACTATACTGAATTCCCTGCCAAGGGCAATGAGAAGGCCCTGGAGTGATACCCAGGCAAGTAACATCATCAGATTTGAATTTTGGAGAGCCTGCAGAGTGAAACTGGAAGCACAGGGGACCAATCTGGAGGCAGTTGCTTTCCTCCAAAATGTTGGACCAGCCAAAGTGGTAGCAATGTGAGTGGAGGGACATTCAGGATATATGACCAACAGATTGTAGATTGTGGTTGAGTGGGGAAGAAGAGGAAAACCACACCTCTGGCTGAACTATTTGGCGGATGGTGATAACAATTTCCTTTGTCTTATGTGTAATCTGAGGAAGAAGATAAGAAACTTGTCATAGTTCAGCCTTGACCTCAAGCAATCCTGCCTCAGTCTCCCAAGTAGCTGGCACTACAAACATGTGCCACTATACCCAGCTAATTTTTAAATTTTTTGTAGAGACAAGTTCTTTTTTTTTAGAGACAGAGTCTCACTTTATTGCCCTTGGTAGAGTGCCATTGTGTCACAGCTCACAGCAACCTCCAGCTCTTGGGCTTAGGCGATTCTGTTGTCTCAACCTCCCGAGTAGCTGGGACTACAGGCACCTACCACAATGCCTGGCTATTTTTTTGTTGTAGTTTGGCCAGGGCCAAGTTCGAACCCTCCCCCCTCAGTATATGGGACTGGTGCCCTACTCACTGAGCCACAGGCGCTGCCCCTTTTTTTTTTTTTGAGACAGAGTCTCAACCTGTCACCCTGGGTAGAGTGCCGTGGCATCACGGCTCACAACAACCTCCAACTCTTGGACTTAAGTGATTCTCTTGCCTTAGCCTCCCAAGTAGCTGGGACTACAGGAGCCCACCACAACGCCCAGCTATTTTTTTTGTTGTAGTTGTCATTGTTGTTTACTTGGCCCAGGCTGGGTTCAAACCCACTAGTCTGGGTGTATGTGGATGGCACTGTAACCACTGTGCTATAGGCAACAAGCCGAGTTGTGTTTTTCTACATGTATTAAAATAAAGTCATACCTGTGACTCATTTTTATAATTCTAGCATTCTGGGAGGCCAGGGTGGGAGGACTGCTTGAGCTTAGGAAATCAAGACCGGCCTGAGCAAAGCAAGACATCTATCTATACTGAAAAGAAAAAATAGCCAACATTGTGGCAGGCACCTGTAGTCCCAGCTATTCAGGAGGCTAAGGCAGGAAGATCACTTTGGCCCAGGATTTTTTTTTTTTTTTGGAGACAGAGCCTCAAGCTGTCCCCCTGGGTAGAGTGCCGGTGGCATCAAAGCTCACAGCAACCTCCAACTCCTGGGCTCAGGTGAGTCTCCTGCCTCAGCCTCCCAAGTAGCTGGGACCACAGGTGCCCGCTACAACGCCCAGCTATTTTTTGGTTGCAGCTGTCATTGTTGTTTGGTGGGCCCTGGCTGGAATCGAACGCGCCACCTTAGGTGTATGTGGCTGGCGCCTTAGCCACTTGAGCCACAGGCGCTGAGCCAAGCCAGGGACTTTTGCAGTGAGTGAGGCAGAGGCCACAGCACTCTAGCCTGGGCAACTAAGTGACACTCTGTCTAAAATATAAATAAATAAATAGATAGGAGTGGTGGTTCACACCTGTAATCCTAGCACATTGGGAGGCCAAGGAGGCTGAATTGCTTAACTTTAGCAGTTCAAGATCAGCCTGAGCAAAAGTGAGACCCTCCCCCATCTTTATTAAAAATAGAAAAACTAGCTGGATATTATGATGGCCATCTATAGTCCAAGCTACTTGGGAAGCTGAGGAAAGAGGATCGCTTGAGCCCAGGAGTTCGAAGTTGCTGTGAGCAATGACACCATGCACTCTACCCAGGGTGACAGAGTGAGTCCCTGTCTCCAAAAAATAATAATAATTAATTAATTTAAAAAAATAATAAATATAGGCTTGGCCCCCCGCAGCTCAGTGGTTACAGCACCAGCCACATAGACCTGGGCCTACTAAACAACAATAGCAACTACAATAAAAAAAAAAAATAGCCAGGCATTGTGTCAGGCACCTTTAGTCCCAGCTGCTTGGGAGGCTGAGGCAAAAGAATCACTTGGGCCCAAGAGTTTGAGGTTGCTGTGAGCTGTGATGCCACAGCACTCTACCAAGGGCAACATAGTGAGTCTCGAAAATAATAATAATAATAAATAAATAAATCATATCTATAAAATCAAAATACGTGTATATATTACTCTGTATCATCTAAATGTATTTCACATACTGTCTGTGATGTGTCTAATACACTTTGGAAAATATGCCTTAAACTATTTCTTCTACTTTATTGTTAAGCACGGTAGTCCCTCCTTATCAGTTACCTGAGGTCAACATGATCTGAAAATGGTCTAGAAAACTCTAGAAATAAACAAGTCCTAAGTTTAAAATTGCATACTGTTCTGAATGGTGTGATGAACTCTCTCTCTATTCTGTTCCATCTGCCCAGGGCTCTGAATCCTTCCTTTGTCCAGAGTATCTGTTTTGTCTGTGTCACCCGCCTACCTATTAGTCACTTGGTAGTCGTCTAAGCTATCAGGTGAAAAAAAACACAATATTGGTGGGGTGTGGCTCACATCTGTAATCCCAGGACTTTGTGAAGCTCGGAAGGAAAGAGAGCTTGAGGCCAAGAGTTTGAGACCAGTCAACCAGTCAAGGCAACGTAGCCAGACCATCTCTACAAAAAATAGAAACCTTAGCTGGGTGTGGTGGTGTGAGCCTGTGGCAAATATTTTCTCCCATTCCGTGGGTTGCCTTTTCACTCTGTTGATAGTAGCCTTTGATGCACAAAAGTTTTTAATTTTGATGAAGTCTAATTTATCTATCATTTTCTTTTGTTGCCTGTGCTTTTGGTGTCATATCCAAGAAATGACTGGCAAATTCAACATCCTGAAGATTCAAAGAGCTTTATAGTTTTAGCTGTTTTTATTTAGCTCTTGGGTCTTTTTGAGTTTATTTTTGGATAAATTTTAATTTGATGCACAAAGAAATGGTCTTGAGTATGTATCACAATAGAGAGAGATGCCATCTTCTTTAAGACTCTAGGGTAGAGTAAGATCAGATTGTACAGGAAAAATCAGTAGACTTCTGAGAACATTAAACCAATCTTTTCTTCCTTAATCCTCTGCCTTCCAGATAATTCCACAATTAAAAGAAACAAGAGAGAGAGGAAGGTGAGTTGACCAGACAGTAAGGATGTAGAAAAGAAAGGCAGGTGTTAGTCACATGGAAAAAAGGGAAGTAATCGTGTTTACGAGAATCCTGACAGTATCTGATAATACAGAAGAAAGAATATTTTCCATCTTTTGAAAAATGCAGCCTAAGCACGTGAAGGTATTCAGAGTTACCCAGCTAGCCTTATTTTGGGGTGTTTTAGCCTACAAAGTTTAGCTCCGTTAGTTAACTCCTTCTCACAGAATTATGAAAGCTCACAGAATAAAAGTGGTTTCCACAAGCTCTTATGAAAAGTAGGAGTTAATCCCCCACTTTATTTTATGCCCCTTGTGCCAAGAATATGGACTTTGTCTTCAAGGACTTACTGGATTTCTGGGGTAATTAGATGTATATGTTTGATGGACACACTATTTATTAGAATTTATGAGATTAAGCATTAGGGTGTAAGGCAGAAAGTATCAGGAAAGTGATATTGAAAAGGTAGGTTGGGAGCCACCTATGAAGGACCTTGTATGTCAATCCAAGGAATGTGAACCTAGAGCAGAGGTGACAAACTCCAAATCAAAGACCAGGCATGTAAATAAGGAAAGCTGACCAGAGGTAAGGTAATAGGGAGTGGTGGGGATTGTGGCAAGCTCTAGAACTCATGCTCTGTCTAATGGGACAGCTACCCTTAGCTCCTGCTGCTTGTTACCACATGGAGATTATTGGTCCAATGCAGCTCCATCTTCCGGTTTTCTAAGAGAAGACAGCTTTCAAAAACATACAGGCCAAACCAAACTGTTTTTTTAAGATAGATATGGCCCACAGGCCATTGGTCTGCCTCCTTGGCTTATTCAAGGGAGCTAGAGAAGGTTTTTAGGTGGAAAAAGGTATATGATCATATCCATGCTTTAGAATAATCAGATTGTTGTGTGAAAGATGAATTACAGAGAATAGCATAGAGGAAGGAAAACCAGTTAGGAAACTGTTACATCAGTCCAGGTGGGCGGGAAGGTGACAGTGTTCTTCACCAGGACAGGGTAGTGGGAAATATGGTAACCTGCCTTGGAGTCTAGTTCAGTGGGAAGAATTTAGCTTTAATGAGCATCTAGAAGGAGGCATATGCATTCTTTCAATGCACCTTCCCTCCCCACACCCCTGTTCTAAACCAGGAGCTGAAAGGCACAGGACAGATAGATAATCCTTAATTTTTTTTTTTTTGAGACAGAGTCTCACTTAGTCATCCTTGGTAGAGTGTCATGGCATCTTAGCTCACAGTTACCTCAAACTCTTGGGTTCAAGTGATTCTCTTGTCACAGCCTTCCAGGTAGCTGGGACTATAGGTACCCACCATAGCGCATGGCTATTTTGTAGAGACAGGGTCTTTCTCTTGCTCAGGTTGATCTAGAACTCGTGAGTTCAGGCAATTCCACCCACCTCGGTCTCCCAAGTGCTGGGATTGCAGGCATGAAACACCACACCTAGCCCTAAATAATCCTTAAAACCAAAGGGCTGGACATTATAGCCAAGACTTCAGTTCTTCACACAGTCTAATTTTACTCCTTAACCAACTCCTCCAGGCCTCATCCACTCCAATGGGACATTTTTAATTTATGGGCTCAGCACATAATTAAAATTAAAAACATACATATCAAGGTGTTTAGCTCTTTTGAGCAGCCAGTGGAAAACTTAGAGCCAACTCCTCTTTGCACCAGCGTTGGGCTCTACTTCCCAGAAGACAGGGGAACTGGTTCCATTTCATGGAGACTGACGTAGAAGTGGCCTTCAGGGCGGCACCTGTGGCTCAGTGAGTAGGGTACTGGCCCCATATACTGAGGGGGGAGGGTTCAAACCTGGCCCTGGTCAAACTGTAACAACAAAAAAATAGCCAGGCACTGTAGCAGGCGTCTGTAGTCCCAGCTACTTGGGAAGCTGAGGCAAGAGAATCGCCTAAGCCCAAGAGCTGGAAGTTGTTGTGAGCTGTGAGGCCATAGCACTCTACCGAGGGCAACAAAGTGAGACTCTATCTAAAAAAAAAAAAAAAAAAAGAAGTGGACTTCAGATCCATTTCACGGTCTTGCCGGTTGTGTAGCTGGTGGCCTGGGTCATTGGAAGCATGCAAAGAGTAAGGAAGTGGGAATGCGGGGGAGGAAATGGCAACTCCCTTCCAAGAATGCTTCTAACATCCAACAAGTGTTATGCCAGAACTTTAATTTTCTGCAGACCCAGTTTTTGAGTGCTGTATTTTGGGGTGTGGGTACAGGAGATGGCTCTGAGATACTGCTGAGCAAAGCCTCCCCTCTCTGGCATGGCACAGAGGCGCCCCGGGGGATGAGGGAGAGGACGGCCAGTCAGGCAAAGGTTAGGGGAGGGAAGCGAAGGCAGAGGCCCAGAACGGCTCCGGGAAATGTTTGTATTTCTCCACCAGGAGGGAGGACAAACACGCTTTTCTGGTGCCTTCTGGGCAGCTTTGCACGGTCTCTAGCATAGAATGAGCCTGAGGAGGAAGAGTGAAGCTGAAAATAAAAATTATTGCAGGGCTGGACCCAGCGACTCCTTTACGGCATGAATCTCATCGGACCGCCTGCTGCCTCCCCAAAGTGACCACTTAGGCAACACTGCACGCCCTTCTCAGCCTTGCCTGGCTACAGGCTTTGCCTCTGGGGAAGACAGGCAGCCTGTGACCCAGGCTTCAGAGAAGGGACCACGCGGGGACTCTGGCTTCCTGGCTGGAGTTTCTCTTCTCTGTGCCCCAGCAGCATCCACCCACCCGGGCGGGACCTGCATCCGGGGTGATGAAGTCCGACCCGCAGCAGCTGGGTGAGTGGTAGCGTTCAGATAAGCATCTGTGCCTCTGTGGGGACTCTGGGACCGTTCGGCACCCAGGACACTTGTCCTCTCCTGTCATGTACAACGGATCTTGCTGCCTCATAGAGGGGGACCCCATCTCTGGGGTGATGCCACCGCTGCTCATTCTGGCCTTTGTGCTGGGTGCCCTGGGCAACGGGCTCGCCCTATGCGGCTTCTGCTTCCACATGAAGACCTGGAAGCCGAGCACTATTTACCTTTTCAACTTGGCTGTGGCTGATTTCCTCCTCGTGGTCTGCTTGCCCCTTCGGACAGACTATTACCGCAGACAGCGACACTGGGCTTTTGAGGACATACCCTGTCGGCTGGTGCTGTTCATGCTGGCCATGAACAGGGCTGGGAGCATCGTCTTCCTCACGGTGGTGGCCGTGGACAGGTATTTCAAGGTGGTCCACCCCCACCATGTGGTGAACACCATCTCCAACCGGAAAGCAGCTGGCATTGTCTGTGCCCTTTGGACCATGGTCATCCTGGGGACTCTGTACCTTTTAACGGAGAACCACCTGTGTGTGCAAGAGAAGGCTGTGTCTTGTGAGAGCTTCATCATGGAATCTGCCAATGGCTGGCACGACATCATGTTCCAGCTAGAGTTCTTTTTGCCTCTAGGCATCATCTTGTTCTGCTCCTTCAAGATTGTTTGGAGCCTGAAGCAGAGGCAGCAGCTGGCCAGACAGACTCGGATGAAGAAGGCAATTCGGTTCATCATGGTGGTGGCTGTCGTGTTTGTCACATGCTACCTGCCTAGCGTGTTGGCCAGACTGTATTTCCTCTGGACAATGCCCTCGAGTGCCTGCAATGCCTCTGTCCACGTAGCCCTCCATGTCACCCTCAGTTTCACCTACATGAACAGCATGCTGGATCCCTTGGTGTATTATTTTTCAAGTCCCTCATTTCCCAAATTCTACACTAAGCTCAAAATCCGCAGTTTGAGACCCAAGCAGCCAGGACATTCGAAGACACCGAGGCTGGAGGAGATGCCAATCTCAGACCTCTGTCGCAAAAGTTGCATCAGTGTGGCAAATAGTTTCCAAAGCTGATCCGATGTTCGCTGGGATCTCCAAATGTGTTGAATGGCACTAAGGAAACAGACCAACAACTTCTAGAAGGACAGATTGGCAACTTAGAATTAACCCCTAAAGGGTAGGGGTTTTGAAAATGCCACCACACTTTCTGGGCTGTATCCTCACTCTGTTGGATAGAAAACGCACATGACTGTAGCTTTTTGGAAGTTCCCAGTTGACTAAAGTGAGTCAGTTGTATTTATATGATGTAATTACAATGGTAAGGCACTATATGAGATGTTGGGGGCATTAGCAATTGCTCAGTGTAAGTTTAAATGGCTGAATAAATAGGTATAAGTGTTTAAATGGGTCATGTTCTCTTTCTGGGGGTAGGGGGGTGATCTCTTTAAGTAAATGAATTTAAAGAGTTATCAGTATCTCCTATCCTCTGACCTTAAATCTTTACTTCTCTTGGAAAATAGAATCCGGGCTAAGTCAATACTTCTATTTCAGGCTGTGTGAGGCCGTTTTGATGGGGATGTCTTGGTCCTGGTGGTTCCATCTTCACAGGGCCCCCAACATGCATTTCTTTGTCATTGTTTTTTGACTTCCCTGGCAGCCCAGGAACAAGAGCCAAACATTCTGCTCTGACCTTCTTCCAGCTCCACATTTTTCTGCAGGTCTTTGCATTTCTAAGAAGGTGCTGAGGGATATGTTTACCTGCCCTGGTTTCTCCAGTGGGATGTGCTGAGTCCAGCATAACTGCTTTTGACTGCTTGCTCTCTGACTGTGAATTGAAATTATTCATTCATTTATTCTCCAACTAATTACCGAATTTGTATTTAGCGTCAGGCATGATGCTTGTGTCCTTTTTACCTGGAGGTTCATAATCAACTCTCACATGACAGCAAGTTTTCTCAGGTGGCAAACAAAGAAGTTGAGGACTTTCATCCTTTCATGAAATGTAGTTTTTAGACTGTTCTGTGCTAACATCAGTGTTATCCTCTTATTGCAAGACTGCCTTATGCACAAGTTTCCCAGATGCGTACCGGGAGCCCTCAAAACTACATGACTTTGTGAAATAACAGGCTGCCCCTGCCCAGAATTGAGGGTGGGGGGATGGAGTAAAATTCTGAGCCAAACTTAGTTCCTTTCTTAAGATACAAAGTGGTGGAAGTTGTTCTCGACTCCTTCATTTATGCTCTTTCAAAATTCCCAGGATATTCTCCTCACGTAAGAACCTTGCCGTCTTCTAGTTCTTGGACCTCAAAAAACCTGTAGAGGCTGCCTCTGTTATTATTATTATTATTTTTTTTTTCAGAAGCAGGGATGAAAAACTTAGGCTTCAGAGAGTAGGACAAATCTAAGTTTGAATCCCAGCTCCATCACTTACTAGCTGTGTGACTCTGGGCAGATTTTATGTAACCAGCTTTAGCTTCAATCTCTTTGTCTGACTCATTAATGCTGACTTCAAAGGATCGTTTGGATTCAATGAATGTACAATCCTGAAAGGAAAGGACTTTGTTCACTGTTACATCCTGGGTCTCTGAAAGAGCACCTGCTCATAGTAGGTAGTTAATAAATATTTGCTGAATGAATGAATAAACTAACGTAAAGTATTATCCACTGTGCCTGGAAGTAAGTGCTCCAAGTTATGATTTATTATATCAACACATTTCCCACATACAGAAACTGAGGCACAGAAGTTATTTCCTTTGGGGCTCAGAGACCTAATTAGCTCCTCCATTACCATGCCTGAATTCCCCTCTCCCCAGATCCCTGGGGAGGAGTGAATGCAAGGATTCTTATCAGCATCAAAAAGAACTATATATCCTAGCTGCGTTGTAGTGGGCACCTATAGTCCCAGCTACTTGGGAGGCTGAGGCAAGAGAATTGCTTAAGCCCAAGAGTTGGAGGTTTCTGTGGGCTATGATGCAATAACACTGCATTGAGGGTAACATAGTAAGACTCTGTCTTAAAAAAAAAAAAAAAAAGAACCATATATCCTCCCAATAGAAATCTGTGGAAACGCACACTTCTGCTTTTAATTCTATTCCTAATTATAATTCTCTCCTGCACTGTTCCTTTGTTGTCCATTGTAATAAAAATGGATTCTAAAAGTCTGTGTCCTGTGTGTGACTCCACATTAAAAGACTCCTGTGACTTTGCCCTCCACACGAGAGAGACTATGATGTCCAGAAGCACACGACAGGCATGTAAACAGAGGATCTCACTAAAAAAATGGTGAGAACAAACAAAAAGAAAGAAAAATCAAACCTGGCCAAGCACAGTGGCTCATGCCTGTAATACCAGCACTTTGGGAGGCTGAGATGGGAGGGTTGCTTGAGGCTAGGAGTTCCAGACCAGCCTGGGCAACAGTGAGACCCTGTCTCTACAAAATATAAGCAGCCGGTGCCTATAGTCCCAGCTGCCTGGGAGACTGAGGCAGAAAGATCCCTTGAGCCCAGGAGTTTGAGGTTGCTGAGAGCTATGATGAGGCAAGTGCACTTTAACTGGGAACAGAGAGAGAGAGAGACCCGAGGGAAAAAAAGGGGAGGAGAGGGGAAGGGGAGGGGAGAGAAGAAAAATTAAACCAAAGCTTGAAACTAGTCTTTTATTTTATTTTATTTTTAAAGTGACAGGGTTTCATTCTGTGGCCCAGGCTGCCTCCTGAGTAGCTGGAACTACAGGTGCACAAGATGGGGTCTCAGATTGCCCAGACTGGGCAACTCCTCGCCTCAAGCAATCCTCCCACCTTGGCCTAAGATTACAGATGTGAGTCACAACATCCCACCCCAAACCCAGTCTTGATTCTAAATTTGCTTCCCTTTCTGAGTTCACAGAAAGTGATGAAAAAGAAGTTGTCAAAAAGTTTCTTCAGAAATTATAAGGAAGAGGACCAAACCTTTTTAAAAACTATCTGAAATATGAAAAACAGTCAATTTAGAGGAAAATGTTTTCCCCTGTTAGAATCTTTCAGGAAAAGTCACATAAAAGCTAGAAGAGGCTGAGCGAGGTGGCTCATACCTGCAATCCTAGCACTTTGGGAGGTCAAGGTGGGAAGATCCCTTGAGTTCAGGAGTTGAAGATGAGCTAGAGCAAAGGGAGACCCTGTTCCTATTAAAAATAGAAAAATTTGCCATGTGTGGCGGCGGGCACCGATAGTCCAGCTGCTCAGGAACCTGAGGCAGGAGGATCGCTTGAGCCCAGGAGAGTGAGGTTGCTGTGAGCTTTGATGATACCACTGCACTGTACCCAGGGCAACAGAAGTTCAAGATTCTGTCTCAAAGAACAAAAAGCTAGAAGAGATATTAGACCATATAGACTGTAGGGATTATGTGGAAAAAATAAGAGGTACACTTTATTGGTGCTGACAATGATAACACTTAAAGCTGTGGTTTAATTCCAGAATGGGTCTCTCTACCCTTTGTCAAAATTGAAACGTTGGGTGACTCCTGTGGCTCAAGGAGTACGGTGCCGGCCCCCTATGCTGGAGGTGGCAGGTTCAAACCCAGCCCTGGCCAAAAACTGCCAAAAGCAAAACAAAACAAAACAAAACCTGAAACGTTTAAGATGTAATCTGAACTCACTAGTGTGCAGGAGCTGCCAGGAGGGGATAGGACTCTGGGCATAAGGGGCCAACTGTTAAAGGTTCTACAAGGTTGGGGACTTGGCCACACTATGATACATGGTCTCCAATTGCTATCCTTTAGGACCTTCTGATCCACAGAGGTTTCCAGTATAACTTAAGACACCATCATCACAATGAATAAACTCAGAAAGGGCTTTAGGATCAGCCAAATACTTTGCAGGCCCTGGTAAAAAATGAAAACGAACAAAGTTTCTTGTTCAAAAACTGTTAATATTTCAAGATGGCAACACCAGAGCAATAAACCAAGCACAGGGCCCTCTGAGCTCATCCATAAAGCCAGGGCTCTAAGGGGGTGTGTGTGTGTGTGTGTAGAGAGAGAGAGTAGAATAAACAAATGGGCTCACATCTGGGCCTAATATTTGTGCAGTTCCAGTGTATAGGGTATATTATAACATGATACAGCAGGCAGGAGTCAGTACGCTATTCCTTGTAAGGATTCATTCACTCATTCATTCCCTCTTTCAAGAAACATTAATCTGCTCGGCACCTGTGGCTCAATCGGCTAAGGTGCCAGCCACATACACCTAAGGTGGCGGGTGCAAATCCAGCCTGGTCCTGCCAAAACAACAATGACAGCTGCAACCAAAAAATAGCCGGGTGTTGTGGCAGGCGCCTGTGGTCCCAGCTACTTGGGAGGCTGAGGCAGGAGCATCCTTTGAGTGCAGGAGTTGGAGGTTGCTGTGAGCTGTGATGCCAGAGCACTCTACCCAGGGGGATAGCTTGAGGCTCTGTCTCAAACAACAATAACAACAAAAAAAACCCCACATTAATCAAACACCAGCTCACAGGAGGTGTAGTAGAAACACAAATGAAAACCACAGTCCCTGACCAAACAGGGTCCATTGTAGAAACTGAGGGAAAAAATAAAATTATAATTCAGGGTAACTTCAGTGAAAGTAGTAAACATGGAGTTCCACAGAACAACTAGGGCCCTTCCTCCTGTCTTAGGGGATAGGGAAAGTTTTCTCAGAGGAGGTGGCTTGCAAATGTGGCCCTGAAGGATGGATAAGAAGCAGCCAGGGAATCAGTGGGAAAGGGAACTCAAGCAGAACTAGATGGATGAGAAAGACCCACAGTAAGAGTCAGCTATTTGGGACATACAGGAAGAGCAAGGGGGCAGGAATGAATGGCCCAAGCTGCAGCTGTGACAACCTGAGGTCAACTGGGGAGTGAAGATCTGTTCACAACCCTTCTGTTATGAAAGATTCATGAAAAGCCTTTAAGATTCCCGTCTTTTCAAAACAGAATGTTTCTTTATTTGCAGAAGGCATACATATTTTTGATCAAAATTCAAAGAATACATAAATATGTAAAGTAAGACGTAAAAGTCTTCCTTTGCTTTCTTTTAATCTTCCTTTCAGGAAACAACTTTCAGGATGAAGGGTATATCTACATTCTGTGTACAAATAGTCTTTTGCATTATTTTCCAAAAACAAGATCATACCACATACATACCTATCAGTTTAGATCTAGATATTGTTTTGCAAAATATTTTCATCACAAATAATTAGATCAAGAGATCAAGTTCTTTTTTTTTTTTTTGCTACACTTCATTGTATAGATGATTCATATATAGTTTATCTAACCAATGTGGACATTCAAGCTGTTTTTTATTTTCCTCTATTACAACCATGCTACGGTGAATATTCTGAATGATATATCTTTGGCCAAATGTGTCAGGGTTTAGGGGAGATTCTGGATGAGTCTTAGATGTGGAATTATTGAGTCAAAAGACATGGCTTGGCACCCTTAGTTCAGTGAGTAGGGTGCCAGCCACACACACCAAGGCTTGTGGATTCCAGCCCAGCCCAGGCCAGTTAAACAACAATGACAACTGCAACCATAAAAAACAGCTGGATGTTTTGGTGGGCACCTGTAGTCCCAGCTACTCCAGAGGCTGAGGCAAGAGAATCGCTTAAGCCCAAGAGTTTGCAGTTGCTGTGAACTGTGACGCTACCACACTCTACCGAGGGCGGAATAGATGAGAGTCTGTCTCAAAAAAAAAAAAGAGACAAGGATGTTTTATATATTTATTTGGTGAGGGGGGGAATGATAAGTATGTTGGTTTGTTTTTTTTTTTTGAGACAAAATCTCACTATGTCACCCTTGATAGAGTGCTGTGGCATCACAGCTCATAGCTCATAGCAACCTCAAACTCCTGGGCCACAAGGCCTGGCTACCTTTTGGTTACAGTTGTAGTTGTTTAGCAGGCCAGGGCAGGCTTGAACCTGCCAGCCTCGATGTATGTGGCCAGCGCCCTACTCACTGACCTATGGACACTGAGCCAGGGTATTTTTATTTATTTATTTATTTTTAAGAGACAGAGTCTTACTTTGTCACCCTCGGTAGAGTGCTGTTGCATCACAGCTCACAGCAATCTCCAGCTCTTGGGGTTAGGTGATTCTCTTACCTCAGCCTCCCAAGTAGCTGGGACTACAGGTGCCTGCCACCACATCTGGCTATTTTTTTGTTGCAGTTTGACTGGGGTGGGTTTTTTTTTTTTTTTTTTGAGACAGAGCCTCAAGCTGTCCTCCTGGGGAGAGTGCTATGGCTTCACTGTTCACAGCAACCTCCAACTTCTGGGCTCAAGCGAGTCTCCTGCCTCCACCTCCCAAGTAGCTGGGACCACAGGCGCCCGCCACAACGCCCGGCTATTTTTTGTTTACAGCCATTATTGTTGTTTGGCGGGTCCAGGCTGGATTCAAACCTGCCACCTTAGGTGTATGTGGCTGGCACCTTAGCCGCTTGAGCCACAGGTGCCGAGCCTGGGACAGAGTTTGAACCTGCCACCCTCATTATATGGAGCTGGCACTCTACTCACTGAGCCACAGGCACCACCCATTTTTGTTTTTTTTTATAATTTTAAGTAAATTTATTTCAGATTAATTTTTTTTTTCTTTTTGAGACACAGTCTCATGATGTCACCTTGGGTAGAGTGCTGTGGCGTCACAGCTCACAGAAACCTCAAACTATTGGGTTTAAGCAATTCTCTTGCCTCGGCCTCCCAAGTAGCTGGGACTACAGGCGCCCCCCACAATGCCCGGCTATTTTTTGTTGTTGTTGTTTTAGTTGTCATTGTTGTTTGACAGGTCCTGGGCTGGGTTTGAACCCACCAGCCCTGGTGTATGTGGCCGGCGCCATAGTCACTGAACTACAGGTCCCGAGCCTATTTCAGATTAATTTGAGGGTACAAGCAACCAGTTCAAAATATTTGATTTTCTTAGGTAGAGTTCATCTTGTGGTTAGGTCCCATACACAAAAGGTACGCTAACCTCCCCACCTTGGGCCCATTCAGTGAAAGACCTCAACCCCTCCCTCTCTCTTGTTACCCCACCCCCCAACTTGAAATGAGTTTTTCTGGATGGGTGAAAAGGAATCCTTACAAGGAATAGTGTACTGACTCCTGCCTGTTCTTTGGGCATGCATCGGATCATCCACTGGCTTCATATTAGCATTGAGTACATTGGATATTTGCTTTTCCCTTCTTGTGATACTTTACTAAGAAGAATGTGTTTCAACTCCATCCAGGATATTAAAAAAGATGTGGTCTCCATCTTTTTATGACTGAACAGTATTCCATGGTGTACATGTACCACAATGTGTTAATCAAGACAAGTATGTTTTTTTTTTTTTTTTTTTGAGATGGAGCCTCAAGCTATCCCTCTGGGTAGAGTGCCATGGCATCACAGCTCATAGCAACCTCCAACTCCTGGGCTCAAGCCAGTCTCCTGCCTCCGCCTCCCTAGTAGCTGGGACTACAGGCACCCACCACAACGCCCGGCCATTTTTTGGTTGCAGCCATCATTGTTGTTTGGCGGGCCTGGACTGGGGATTCTAACACACCACCTTGGGTGTACGTGGCTGGCGCCTTAGCCGATTGAGCCACAGGCGTCAAGCCAAGACAAGTATGTTTTAGAGAGGTGTTGCACACAGAGCCGAAGAGCTTTGGAGCCAGAGTGGGTTCAAATACATAAATACGTAAAGTAATATGTAAAAGTCTTCCTTTGCTATCTCCTTAGCTGCTGTGTGACCTCAGGCAAGTTACTTAACCTCTCAGTGCTTTACTTTCCTTGTTTGTAAAATGGGGAGAATAATAAAACCTGTCCCAGAGCGTTGTTAATATTATATGAGTTTAGATGTAGAAAACACCTAGAATAGTGCCCAGCATAGAGTAAACTCTATTTCTTTTCTTTCTTTTTTTTTTTTGAGACAGAGCCTCAAGCTGACCCCCTGCATAGAGTGCCCCAGCATCACAACTCACAACAACCTCCAACTCCTGGGCTCAAGCGAGTCTCCTGCCTTAGCCTCCCAAGTGGCTGGGACCACAGGCGCCCGCCACAATGCCTAGCTATTTTTTGGTTGCAGCCAGCGTTGTTGTTTGGTGGGCCTGGGCTAGATTCGAACCTGCCAGCTTAGGTGTATGTGGCTGGCGCCTTAGTCGTTTGAGCCACAGGTGCCGAGCCAGTAAACTCTATTTCTGTATTAGCTCTTACCATAATCTTGACAGATACCACCAAATTGTCTAACAAAAGGACAAACCAGGCTGGGTATGGTGGCTCACGACTGTAATCCACTCTGGGAGGCCAGGGCAGGAGTTCACAATTTTGAGACCAGCCTGAACAAAAGCAAGACCCCTGTCTCTACTAAAAACAGAAAAACTGATGCAAGGATGGTGCTCATAGCTCAGTGGGTAGGACACAGGCCACCTACACCGAGGCTGGTGGGTTTGAACCCAGCCCAGACCAGCTAAAACAACAATGACAACTGCAACAACAACAAAAAAATAGCCAGGTGTTGTGGCAGGCCCCTGTAGTCCCAGCTACTTGGGAGGCTGAGGCAAGAGAATTGCTTAAGCCCAAGAGTTTGAGGTTGCTGTGAGCTATGACATCATAGCACCCTACCCAGGGCAACAGCTTAAGACTCAGCCTAAAAAAAAAGAAAAACTGAGGCAAGATGATGGCTTGAGCCCAAGAATTTGAGGTTGCTGTGAGGTATGATGCTACTGTACTCTACCAAGGGTGACAAAGTGGCACTCTGTCTCAAAAAAAAGGCCAAACCAACTTCTACTCCCACCAATAGTGTATGAAAAAGTCTTCTGTTCCACATTCTTGCACACAAGATCCTTGTTTGTCCTAATAAGTACTTTTTCTTCTTTAAAAAAATAAAAAAGAAAGAAAGAAGAACTTGGCTGGGCACCCGTAGCTCAGAGTTTAGGGTGCCAGCCACAAGCATCCGGGCTGGTGGGTTCCAGCCTGGCCCAAGCCTGCTAAACAAACAAAAAATAGCCAGGTGTTGTGGCAGGTGGCTGTAGTCCCAGCGACAAGGGAAGCTGAGGCAAGAGAATCACTTAAGTCCAAGAGTTTGAGGTTGCTGTGAACTGTGACTCCATGGCACTCTACCCAGGGCGACAACTTGAGACTCTGTCTCAAAAAAAAAAAAAGAATAAAAGGCTTGGTGCCTGTAGCTCAGCAGCTCGGGCGCCAGCCACATACACTGGAGCTGGTGGGTGCGAACCCAGCCTGGGCCTGCCAAACAACAATGACAACTACAACAAGAAAATAGCGGGGTGTTGTGGTGGGTGCCTGTAGTCCCAGCTACTTGGGAGGCTGAGGCAAGAGAATTGCTTAAGCCCAAGAGTTTGAGGTTTCTGTGAGCTGTGACGCCACAGCACTCTACCCAGGTGACATAATGAGACTCTGTCTCAAAAAAAAAGAACTTCACCGCTTTAAAGTGATGAAGTCTAACAGATCAATTTATTCTTTCTGCTGCATGTGCTTTTGGTGTTATACCTAGGAAGACCTTGTCTAACCCAAAGTTGTGAAAACTTATTCTTACATTTCTTCCGAGAGTTTTACCGTTTCAGCTCTTACATTTAGGTCTGTAACCCACACTGAGTTAATTTCTGTGTACAGCATAAGGATGAGAGTCTGATTCTTTTGTTTGTGGCTATCTAGTTGTCCCAACATCATTTATTATTAAAAAGACTATTTTTTTCCCTTGGCACCCTTGTTGAAAATCAGCTGACTATAAATAAAAGAGTTTATTTCTTCCTCACAACCCTGTTCTCTCAGTCTATGTCTGTCCTTATGCCAGAATCATACCGTTTGGATTACTGTAGCTTTACAGCAAATTTTTATATCAGGAAGTGAAGGTTCTCCAACTTTGTTCCCCTTTTTTCAAAATTATTTGGTTTTTTATATATATCCTCCAGACAGTATAATTAGTTTCCTCTCTTCCTCTTTATTTCTCTTTTTTTTTGAGATGGAGCCTCAAGCTGTCCCCCTGGGTAGAGTGCCATGGCATCACAGCTCATAGCAACCTCCATCGCCTGGACTCAAGCGAGTCTCCTGCCTCCGCCTCCCAAGTAGATGGGACCACAGGCACCCCCCACAACGCCCGGCCATTTTTTGGTTGCAGCCATCATTGTTGTTTGGCGGGCCCGGGCTGGGGATTCGAAGCTGCCACCTTAGGTGTACGTGGCTGGCGCCTTAGCTGATTGAGCCATAGGCGCCAAGCCTTTCCTCTTTATTTCTCAGTTGTGACTACTATGTCTGCTTTATCGGGGCTCAGGGGTCCCTTATTTCCTGCTAGCTACGGGTCTCAACTCATTTACCCTCCACAGTGGGGAGTCTCCCAAAACGGCCCTGACATACTGGTGCTCCCACCATGATGTGGCCCATCTTAGTGGAATATGGACTAGCCAGTTGACTGGCCAGTTGTGAGGTTGATGTTCTAAGATTTTCACGAACACGCATTAAGAAGGTCTGCCTGTGTGCTTAGGAAGCCCTGAGGAGCCCATATACAAAGTCCAGCCTACACTGTGGAAAAAGCATGTGACTAGGCCTTTTGTAGGTGCTACAGAGGGAGACCACATAGAGAGGCATGAAGGGAGGTCACACAGAGAGACACAAAACCATAGAGAGAGGGAGAGAAGTCCAGGTGTTCCACTATCCCACTTAAGCATCCATTTGACTCTGGCCCAGCTGCCATCTAAGAACTCTCAAATGAGAATCACCCAGCTGAGCCCAGTTGGCCCCAAGAACCATAAGAGATAATAAAATGGTGGTTGTTTTAAGCCACTAAGTTTTGTGGCAATTTGTCACATAGCAATCGATAACTAAAACAGAAATTCCAGCTTTGTTCAAAGACACAAAATAGTTAATTACTAACCTCTCCATGCTTCAGTTTTCCAATCTTTAAAATGGAGGTGGTAATGATAATAATAGCACGTCTCTCACAGTATTTTTGTGAGGCGTATGAAAAATGAAATTGATAAATGACAATGTTTTTTGTTTTTTGAGACAGAGTTTCACTTTCTTGCCCTTGGTAGAGTGTGCTGGCATCACAGCTCACAGCAACCTCTAACTCTTGGGCTCAAGTACTTCTCTTGCCTCAGCCTCCCCAGTAGCTAGGACTACAGATCCCCGCCACAACCCCTGGCTGTTTTTAGAGACGGGGTCTCGGGTGGTACCTGTGGCTCATTGAGTAGGGTACCAGCCTCATATTCCAAAGGTGATGGATTTGAACCCAGCCCTGGCCAAACTGCAACATAAAAATAGCCAAGTGTTGTGGCGGGCACCTGTAGTCCCAGCTACTTGGGAGGCTGAGGCAAGAGAATTGCCTAAGCCCAAGAGCTGGAGGTTGCTGTCAGCTGTGATGTCACATCACTCTACTGAGGGCAAGAAAGTGAGACTCTATGTCTAAAAAAAAAGATAGAGAGATGGGGTCTTGCTCTGGCTCAGGCTGGTCTCGAACTCATGAGCTCAGGCAATCCACCCACCTTGGCTTCTTGAAGTATTGGAATTACAACAGGCGTGAGCCACCTTGCCTAGACTTCCCCCTGCCCTGCCCCCCGAGACAGATGTCTTACTTGGTCATCCTTAGTAGAGTGCCATGGAATCTTAGCTCACAGCAACCTCAAACACATGGGTTCAAGCTGTTCTCTTGCCTCAGCCTCCCAGGTACCTGGGACTACAGGCACCTGCCACAATGCCTAGCTAGTTTTTTTTTTTTTTTGAGACAGAGCCTCAAGCTATCCCCCTGGGTAGAGTGCCATGGCATTACAGCTCACAGCAACCTCCAACTCCTGGGCTCAAGCGAGTCTCCTGCCTCCGCCTCCCAAGTAGCTGGGACCACAGGCACCCGCCACAACGCCCGGCCATTTTTTGGTTGCAGCCAT
>CAUYQV010088863.1:0-11812 GCA_963574575.1 Galagoides demidoff
GGAGGCAGGAGACTCGCTTGAGCCTAGGAGTTGGAGGTTGCTGTGAGCTGTGAAGCCACGGATGGCACTCTACCCAGGGAGATAGACTGAGGCTCTGTCTCAAAAAAAAAAAAAAAAGACAACACTTTACATGCGTGAAGGCATACATTTAAGGGATGCCTATTTTATAGACACAGCTTCACTGTTGTTTGGGGAGGTGCTGCTGGCCTCTCCTAACCTCTTTCCCTGGGCAGCAGTATGAACAGTAACACCTTGGGATGCATACTTCCACACCTCCTCCCTGTCCACAGAGAATTACTCCCATGCATGATGGCATGGGACAATATTCACCCCAACACACACGTCCTTGCCCTCCTCACTCAACAGTGGACCACAGAGATCCCTCCAAATGAGCTCACTTTCCTGCTGCCTGTTCTGCACCCCTGGTTCCTTCTTCATGCCATGTGATGACAAGCATCTATAGACCACAAAAACAGATCCCTTGGCATAATTATATTGTGGACAAAGGACAAGTGTCAAATTAATTTCCACGGACCCTGACAAATTCCTTTCAGAAAAAGCTAAAGCAATCGCAGCTCCACTCACTTTTACTTGCACCAGTCTGAGCAGCTGCCTTCCCTTCACATTACACCTGATTGGTGCATGCAGAGAGACAGTCCATTAGACAATGAACCTGTACTTCCTCTTCCTCCCCATGAGCTAGGGCACCTCCTCATGCTTCCTGGCCACCTGGAACAGACTGTTCACATCCACAGTTTCTTGCCCTTTCTTTTTTAAAATAAGGAGAGCTTTTTTTTTTTTTTTTTTTTTGGAGACAGAGTCTCAATTTGTTGCCCTCAGGAGAGTGCCAAGGCTCACAGCAACCTCAAACTCTTGGGTTTAAGAGATTCTCTTGCCTCAGCTTCCCAAGTAGCTGGGACTACAGGTGCCTACCACAACACCTGGCTATTAGAGACGAGGTCTCGCTATGGCTCAGTCTGGTCTCAAGCTCATGAGCTCAGGCAATCCACTTGCCTTGGCCTCCCTGAGTGCTAGGATTACAGATGTGAGCCACGGCTCCTGACCTTATCTTTCTCTTCAATTTATGAGTTATTCAACTCTCTGTCATGAGGATTGCAAATCATTTTTCCAGCCTATCACTTACCTATTTACTTTGCTCATCGCATCTTTTTGCAATACTTAAATTCTTACAGTACTGCAGTCAAACAGGTCTGTCTTTCCCTACTTCTGAGGCCTTAGTTTGGTTGACATGAGCCCTTCCAGACCAAGGATATGGCCACTGTCTCTTAAGGACCATTCGAAGATCATCTCTTTATATCTCACATCAAAGTCTTTAATCCATCTGGACTTTGCTACACTCTATGGAACATAATGCTCCAGCCTCATCTCATGAGGAGAGCAAAGTATGCATCAGTATTCACTACGCAAACCACCTCTGACTATAACGAAATTTAATTCTCACCTATGCTGGGCCCTGAGCTGTCTGTTCTGATACTCTCAGGACAAGTCACAAGTTCTGACCATACATGCAGGGCCTGGGTGCCCTTCCTATAGCGCTGGCTACCACAGAGGCCACTGTTAGATCTTTCTCACTCTGAATATATTCTTTATATCCTTTTACTCAAGTGTGTGTGTATTACACACCCATGATTAGGGTTTCATTAAAATGATGTTAAATTTTGGCTAGGGCGCTAGCCACATACAATGGAGCTGTTAGATTCAAATACAGACCAGGCCTGCCAAATAACAATAACATATACAACCAAAAAATAGCCAGGCATTGTGGTGGGTGCCAGCTACTTGGGAGGCTGAGACAAATGAATCACTTAAGCCCAAGAATCTGAGGTTGCTGTGAGCTATGACACCATGGCACTCTACCGAGGGTAACAGCTCGAAACTCAGTCTTAAAAAATAAAAGACATTAAAGTTTAACATTACTTTGGAGAAACTAATTTTTTTTTGGATACAGAGTCTCACTTGGTCACCCTAGGTGCAGTGCCATGGTGTCATAGCTCACAGGAACCTCAAACTCCTGGGCTCAAGTGTTTCTCTTGTCTCAGCCTCCTGAGTAGCTGGGACTATCAGTGCCCACCACAATGTCCAGCTAGTTTTTCTATTTTTAGTAGAGATAGGGTCTTGCTCAGGCTGGTCTTGAATGCCTGAGCTTAAACAATCTACCCATCTTGGCCTCCCAAAGTGCTAGGATTATAGGTGTGAGCCACTGAGCCCTGCCCAGAAACTGCCCACCACTGGTCTCACCATCCAAGAGGCAGCATGTCTTCCACTTAGCATGCCTCACCTTTTGGCCTTCAATGCAATCATACACATCCCCATGGCAGTATATTGCTCCTTCACTGCTAAGCCTTTCTGAGCATTTTAGAGATTTTGTGGCTACTCAGAATAAAAAATTTTTTTTTCTAGTTTCTGGCTAGTAATTTCTAAAGAGCCAAAAATTAGAAAGGGATTATACAATGAAATCTTATTCATTCCACATAAACTATATACCTAGTTCATATTCATTGGTAAACTCATTATCTACTATGAAAGAAAAAAGGAAAACATCAGTTTGATGGAAGTATTTCAGATTGCATGTGAAAACCCCACACTGTACCCCAGAAGGGCATTAATGTACATAGTTACCATTCAATAAAATTAAAAAAAAGAAAAAGAAAAAAGAAAAAAGGAAAACAAAGTAAAGACTGACAGTAAGAGCTTCTGAAAGAACTAAGAAAATGTAGAGAGGTAAACATCGAATGTTAGTGCCTGCTCTCTCTCTGTAACACCCTTATTTATCACAATATGTTTTTCTTCTTTTTCAATGAACATGTAGAGTACATTTAAAATTAGAGAGATAATAATAAAGCTGTTTAAATATGCATTTGGATCACTATGGCATCTACTGTACTGCTAGAAAGCACACAGCTAAGAGCACAGAGGGACATCTTAGCCCCAGGCTGATCACCACTGTGAGGCTCACAAAGCAGCCTCAGCCCCACCTGAAAACTCAAAGGCATGTGTGATGAGCATGGCCTGTGCTCCACACGAAACCAGGCATGAAGTGAGGGAGCAAGAAAATTTAAAACCACTGTTAATACACTGTGACAATACATAATTTTAGACATTTAGAAATATATTTTAGACCTTTCCCCATTTTCTCCAATCACATATTTATGCATAAAGGTAATGGTAACAGATTTAGGTTCTTTCTAAAGCTATTTTACTAATAGGTAATTTACAATTCATAATACTTCAAACAACCCCAAATTTAAATTGCCCCCTTAAGGTTTAAATACCCTAGAGGAAGTATAACTGTAAATACTAAAAACATAGCAAGATTCAACTTATCTGAGTAGAATCATAAGTTCAAGCAAATGTCATGCATAAATAAAGGATAAATCAAACAGGAAGAATATAAATTTGTCCAAAGGAAAAATAAGATATAGTAGACACTTCTAAAATTAAATTGTAGTACATTATTTTAGCTCTACCTTTTATTTTTGCATTAGTGCTCTTGGACACCTTTGCAAAGCTTCCCGCCCACACATCTCAACCTGCTGTCCTGGCAGGGGTGTCACCTGTATATGTGGATGTCTTTACACCTCCCAATGCGGTCACACCACTCCTGGGCTTTGGCATCCATCACTGGGTTCAGGTCATTGTCATAAAACACAACAGTATCTGCCTCAACCAGGCTTATGCCTGTAGCGCGGCTGTGAGTGGAAAGAATGGCGCAGAAAATCCGCCTGTCCCTGTTGAAGCTCCTCATTAGTTCCTGAGATGGCACAGAACACCCAAGTTAGTGTTCCCAAGATGTGTTAGGAAACCTCTGACACATTCTAATACTTATTGATAAGACATTATTCCATAACAAAAGTGTTTGATTTGTGTTCCATGTGACATGAGTGTGTGCTATAAAGTAACAGAGTTTGAGCTTTCTCTCTGGGTCTTCTGTACATCTGCATCATCTCTCACTCACTGCTCACCAGTATCCCTATCCACTGCCTTATTAACACAAGCCATTGGTCACAAAAAGAGAATTCCATCTTGAATATACTGTCAGCTCACCTTGTAGGCCCCAAAAGATAGCAAAGTCTTACTGGGGAGGGACGTGTGCTTGCTTGTCTATCCTCAGGCAATGCCAGGGCACTCGACAGGCACAAGCCCCTGGAGTAAGGCTGAGGAGGCAGGAAAAAAGCCCCAAGAGAGATCCCACTTACCTTATGAGGGACCATAAACAGAAATGACTTGACTTGAATATATTTACCTTCTATAATTCATCTGTGCCAAAACAGAAACTAGGAGTTGACCCACCCACTGCCTTCAAAAAATTCTCTATATAATTTGTTACATTACTACCAAGAAAACTTGTTAGTTAGCTCTTTAGTGTATTTCTTTTCAGCCTTCTCAATGAGTGCCTGTGCATGTGCACTGCAATTCCAGATGAGCTATAAAACATACATGTGATCTACAATGCAGCAACTTATTTGCTCCTGGGAACATTATGCTATAGCACTAAAACTGACTCTAGAACTGACTTTAGTGCACCATACAGAGTGCTGGGAAACAGTATTTGTTTACACTATCACCAAGGCAAGGGGTTCACAAACAACTCTTAACACATGCCTTCTTCTACCACTGAACATTTACTTTGCTCATGATTGTGGGTTATTGTAAACATTTCTACAACAACTGTGTATACAGATCCTTAAAGGGTATGCCACTGCTATCCCTGCGTACACAAAGAGTCCTAAATACAGAATTACTAGGTCATCTATGTATCATCAATGTTCACAATCCACACTGTGATTTCTGGACACTCAGGCCAGCAGTACACGACAGCCTGAATGAAGGAATCGAAATACCCTTAGAGAATCTGGTAAGTAAAGAAAGGGCACATTAACTTGCATTTCTGGATAGGTTTCATGTCTTCACAACTGCCTCCTGAGGACCCCAGACCTGTCTTACAGGGACTGCAGTTACCAGCTCTCACCCTGAGACACCAACAGACTGTGCACTGACCTAATAGCACATCCTGAGGACATAGTGAGACGTAACAGAGTTTAGACTCATTAAGTTCTCCCCCTTTCATTTAGAAAGGTCATGAGATCACTGAATTTATACCACACTTAAAATTTAGGTTAAAAACTGGTGACATAAATTAATGCAACTGAATCTTAAATGATAACAAGGTAATTTATTTTTTACCTGGCGTTGTTCACTGTTGGCGTTTTCATCAATTCTTATATAGGTAAGAAAATGGAAGTTCAAGAACATCTCTAAAATGTCTAACATAAGAACCATCTGTGATAAAATCAGCACCCGACGTCCTTCAGATTTCAACTTCTGAAGTAAGATAGCTAGAGCTTCCAATTTTCCTAGGAAATGAATAATATTGTATCTCATAACCTGAAGTAAGGAAGGCTCACATACTAAACTGGGCTGATAAGACTTGCTCTCATACCTGAGTCAAACTGCACCAGCCTCAGCTCAGGGAAGCGTAGCGAGCGCAGAGCAGTCACCTGACGCAGCTGCTGTACACAGGGGGCAGCGTGCTCTTCCAGGCACTGCCTGAAGACCCTCATTCTGCGGCTGTACAATGGGGGTGGCCTCGCAACCCACAGGGATGGGGGTGCTGCCACCACTGGAGGAATCACACAAGCCACCCTGGAGAGCAAAAAGAATGCTCAGTCACCAAAGGGCATTCAGCATCTCTGTACACAGTGGACCAACAGAGAGCGAGGGCAGAACCCCGATGATCCATGTCATGAAATAGCAGGACCTCTAGGACCTTGGGGGACATGGCTGCTGGCATGTACTACCCTTCATGGCAACCATGGATGAGGCAAACCCCATGAGAATGCTAAGCAGTCCTGACCAATAACGGCCCCCCCTCAGGGACCATCAGACAAGTCAGGTCTGCAAGGTTGGGCAGGGCACTCCTCAGCACAAGAACTGGCTCAGAAACAGGCCATTCTGTTTGAGGCTCATGTCTGCAGCTGGGAATTAGGGACGGCAGCATGCTATTTCTTGGACACAGATACTCCTGGAGAGCTACAGCTACTGTGCCACCAGGACAAGGCCAGACTAGGATGACGGAAGCTACAGAGAACAGGACGAGGACACAGGGGAGGCTCACAGCTGACTCTGCACTTGCTGCCAGCCCCAGAGACTCTGTACCAGGAAAGCCATCTCCCTATGGACATGAAGCTGTGACTTGATCCAACTGCACTCTAGCCAACAAGGTCATCCGAGATGCCCAATGAAGGAGCATCATCCAAGGGCAGACGAGCATTTGAAAGACAATCAAGTCCCAGAGCACAAGAGGAATGAACTTAACCGCATACAGGTTGGAAGAGTCAGAGTTATTGCTCAACCTTGAGGAAACACTCTGTTTCTTTCTCTCTACTGACTCTTTTCCTTATCTGAAATCCCTGAAATAGGCACAGGCAGCTGCAGACGGAGGAACTAAGGAACACAGCCCTAACCTGTATGAAGAGAACACAGGTTAACTCACATAAAACTGCAAACAGCCCAAGCTCTCTACAGAGCAAGTACAGCCTCAGCTATGCAGAGGCAGCATCTAGTAAACTGTAGCACCCATCAGCACTGGGATTTTGCCTCTACTAAAGGGTATTATGGGTTCAGTGTGGTGGCCCTGGGAGGTAGAGGTAGTAGGATTGCTTGAGGCCAGGCATACAAGATTAGCCTGGGCACCATAGTGAGACCCCCATCTCTAAAAAAAGAAATAGAAAAATTATCCAGGTGCAATAGTGGGTTACAGTCCCAGCTACTCAGGAGGCTAAGGCTACACCTTAGGATGACAGCAAGACCTTGTCTCCTCTCACAAAAAGCATATTCTGAGTTCAACTCCTACACACATTTCTCCTCACACAGCATTCAATCACACATGCTTATTTTAATAAAATGTTCTTTTGGGGCTCGGTGCCTGTAGCTCAGTGGTTAGGGCACTGGCCACATACACTGGGGCTGGCAGGTTTGAACCTGGCCCAGGCCTGCTAAACAACAATGATAACAATAAAAAAAATAGCTGGGCATTGTGGTGGGCACCTATAGTCCCAGCTACTTGGGAGGCTGAGGCAAGAGAATAGCTTAAGCCCAAGAGTTTTAAGTAGCTGTGAACGGCTCTGCGCCTGTGGCTCAATCGGCTAAGGCACCAGCCACATACACCAAGGTGGCCGGTTCGAATCCCCAGCCCAGGCCCACCAAACAACAATGATGGCTGCAACCAAAAAATGGCCGGGCCTTGTGGCGGGCGCCTGTGGTCCCAGCCACTTGGGAGGCGGAGGCAGGAGACTTGCTTGAACCCAGGAGTTGGAGGTTGCTATGAGCTATGATGCCATGGCACTCTACCCAGGGGGATAGCTTGAGGCTCTGTCTCAAAAAAAAAACAAAAAACAAAAAAACAAATAAGTAGCTGTGAACTATGATGGCATAGCACTTTACTGAGGGCAACATAGTCTCTGTTTCAGTAACATAACACAACACAACAGAACATATAACATACATAACAAACATAACAGAAAATATTCTTTTGAAAGAGAAAGATGGAGAATGATCTGTCACCCATCCAGAGACTATCCCCAGATAATAAGACCATCTGAGCCCAGAGCTGTTGGCCATGAACAGTGATTTCAAACAGACTTCTAGGTGACAACCTGGGGAGAAGCTATAAGAGTAAGATGAACTTCCCCCAAGCAACAATGGAAAGAAACTGTTGGGGAACAACACAGTGAAGGAATACAGGAGGCTGAATTACCTCCTCAACACAGGCAAACTCACCTGCTGACGACATCCTGGAGGGACTCCCGACACTGACCCAGCGTCAGAATTAGCTTACTTTCCCCTCTAGATGTTGGCTCACAGCAACTGGCTAGCCCAGCCTCCTTGTCCAGACTGCTGTCAACAAACCCAAGCCAGGGTATCTTTTCCCTGCCAGGCAGGAAGCAAAGTCCTAACAAATCTCTCCCGTAGACTGGGGCTCGCAAACACCGTCGTTCATTGATGAGATAGATCTGATCCAGCCGCTCTTTCAAAAGCCTGGTCTTTTCCTCCTTTATCAAAAACAGGGATGATAAGTGGTTACATGAGAAGCAACATGGCCAGTTATCATCTTCACCAAACACTCTGGGATCTCCCGTGTACAAAGCCCATGTCAACACATGTGGTCCTTCTTCTACAGAAAACAGTAGCAGAAGTGAAGCAGTGAAAACAAGCTCTGCTCTGTGCCAATGTGAGAAGTATTTCTCGAAAGATGGCAGCATTTCTGGTGCTGGGAAGACTTATAGAAGAATATAAAAACACAAAAAAATTTCTGCAATCCTAAGGCCCAGTTTCATTTCTTGTATTAGAAAATGTGTTTTAAAATCAAAATTCTGTAATTCAGAGAAAAAATGCATTTCTAAAGTCACATAACTTGATGAGTATGTGGCTCCTATATGAAACAGAAGCCTTTAATTACTGTAGCAAACAGTGAGCAGCTTTTGGGAAACAACCTGTCAGAGTGAAACAAGTTAATGCAGCAACATTGAATCTTCACATTCAGGTCTCTCACCTGAGTTGGTCCCCCAATGGGAGAGGCGGGTTTGGAAGCCATTCCAGGTTCCCCTACAGCCAAGGCATTAACTGCCACTCGGCCTGGAACGCCAACTACAAATGTAAAAATGAAGAGTTAAGAAGGAAAGCAAAGTGTGGAGGATATAACGTATTTCCCTGAAAATAAGACCTACCCCCAAAATAGGCCCTAGCAGGATTTCTATGCATTTGTTAAATATAAGCCCTACTCTGATAAAAAGGCCTAGTGATGGGCATGGCTATGTAGCGTATCTGCATAGCCACCCCATGCATTTCGGCGTGGAGAGGAAGACATCCCCTGAATATAAGCCCTAGTGTGTCTTCTTGAGAAAAAATAAATATAAGACAGTGTCTTATTTTCAGGGAAACACGGTAGTTAGTTGCTGGCACATTCTATGGAGCCTCAACCCAATGGATCTAGAACAGTCTCTGCAAAATCACCCTCTGTCACAGGCTCCAAGATCTCGCCCTCCACTAGCACACTCCTAGAGCATGTGTAATTCAAACATGAATTATTTAGATGTGTGAGGGAAGCCCTCAGGTTCTCTGGCCAGGACCTGAGCTGGGCTGGGACCTCCAGGCTCACCACATTCTCCCATTAAGGGCAGAAAGAAGTACATGATGCCTCACAGCTGTGGCCAGCCTCACTGCAGTCAAGGTTTGTGCGGCAGCTGTCTGGCCGGGGCACTCCACTGCCAGTAGCACGCTATCATAATCTATCCAGTGACCCCCCTGATGAGGTTGGCCCTCCTCTGCCCACTGGCAAGGAGCCTGTATGGTGCTGAGACCATGACAGAACCACCCAGAACCCACCTAGGATCTGCTCCTGACACTGTCCCCTCTATTAGCCAGGGTCAGCCACTGGCAGGACAAACTTTCATACATAGATTAAGTGAGAGAGGTACTGAGGACTGTAAGGGCCTAGGGTGGGAGTCTCCTTAGGACACAAAAGGGAGCAATTGAAGCCACCAGAACCTAGCAGCTGGAAGGAATGTTAGGCCGCCAGCTGATATACTAGCACCTTTGGAGCTCAGAGAATGGGCTCCACAGACCCAGGACTTATCAACCTCTGAGGGGTGCAGAAGGTTCTGGAATCCTCAAGAATGCAGGGTGAGCTGTTTTTGGTTCTGAAGTAGTGGAGAATACCTGGCAGTGGAGCCAGGGGCCACGCTGGGATGCAGAATAGCAGCTGAGTGCTGTCCTCTCCCCAGGCCAGCCTTGCAGCTCCTCTAACATGACTAGCATTGCCCACTGTGGTTCATGGTAGCCCCACTCAGCACCCTCTAGACAATGCTGGTGGGGGTGGAGAGCAGAGCTGAAAGAATCCTGGAATCCACTGAGCGACCAGGACATAGTGCTAAGGGCCCCAGCAAGAGGTACACCTCACAGCTACCTGGTTCTGCGTCCCCAAGGATATACCACATCAGGACAGAGCACACCAGGCTGTGGGACAGGATGAGCTGGGAGGCAGGTGTGGAAGCCAGACAGGAAAGAATCCAAATCCTGCACAAGCAGTCACAGGCACCCTGTTCCCAGGGGAAGCCCCGAGCACGCTCACTAAATGCATTTGTGACACACTGGCATGCAAAATTCCTCATGATTCTGAAAGTCTTCTGTGAGAACAAAATTTTAAAAAAATCTAAGGAGAGTAGAGGCTGCTTATAGTCAACCAATGCCTTTGAAAGCACAAAAGAAAGAAAATAAATCCAGGTGACACCACAGCACATCTGTGGACATCAGAGACAGTCACAAATATAGCCTGATGTCCTGAAGCATGGTAGTCAGACACACAAATGCCTTCTAGTTACCTTAAAAGGAAAAGAAGGTCAGAAAGAAGCTTTCGAGCCAAGATTCCCTGCTGTTCATTGCACCCTACCTTGTGGGGCCGGGGGAGCGGGGCCGGGGCCACCAGCTGGGGGCTTGCTTCCCAGGGCGCTGTGCACAGCACCTGCCTGCGACACGGTCTGCATCACCACGGGGCCGGGGGCTCGTAGGTAGGGCTGCCCAGGGGCGGACACGATCTGGAGGACACTGCCTGCAAGCACAGGTTGCAGGTGCATCAGCCACAGGCACATGTGCCATAGCCATGCACTGCGGTACTACCACATGGCACCAAGATAAATAAGATGGTGAACTGAAAACCCCAAATCAAGTCTACACAAACAAATCAGTTCAGTTACTGTGGAAAATATGAAAATGTATCACCCACAGCAAATAAACCACCTAATGAATGAAGTCTGTTTTTCTTTCTGTTAAGAAAAGGCTCATTATCCCTCACAGTCCCTCATGGAAAGTGCCAAAGTGCCATGACCAGGGCCTGTGGAAGACTGTGGTGTAGGGTCAAGCATTGCGTCAGTCACAGAGTACGTTCCCACTCCCAGACTGCCAGGTGGGCACTTCTACCTGTCACATAGGATGAAGGAATATCCCCAAAAGCTAATTCGGCCCCAGTGCCTGTGGATTTATGGCCACTTTCAGTCTCCTGTGTGACTAACTCATTCCACCTTCTATAACTCTGGAGGATGCTCCCCAAGTCACATTTGTGATAATAAGTGGCCATCAGAGGTGGTAAAGGATGGCCTCAATTCTGTGGTCCAGGCCACTGGAGAGACACAGGATTTAAAGTACATCCATGGTTTCTCTAATGCTGGTCTTGCAAGGCCTCTTGCTGCAAAGACATCCAGGCCCTTCCAGGAGCACCGGTGGGGCCAGCTGGGCCACAGAGCCTTCCACCTGACAGGAGCTAAGGCAGCAAATTGGGACTCCTCTTGAGGAAGGTGGCAGCATAAATTGCTGTCAACCCTACTTCTGAATCCTAACCTCAAAGATGAGAAGCAAATGGTTATCCATCACCAAGAGGAACTGAAATGACTAAATTGTTGCCATGTAGTCACTTAAGATCAATTCTAAAGTACCAAATTCCAGTCTCTCTTTTTTTTTTTTTAAAGAGACAGAGTCTTGGCTCGGCGTCTGTGGCTCAATCGGCTAAGGCGCCAGCCACGTACACCTAAGGTGGCGGGTTCGAATCCCCAGCCCAAGCCCACCAAACAACAATGATGGCTGTAACCAAAAAAAATGACCGGGCATTGTGGCAGGCGCCTGTGGTCCCAGCTACTTGGGAGGCGGAGGCAGGAGACTCGCTTGAGCCCAGGAGTTGGAGGTTGCTATGAGCTGTGATGCCATGGCACTCTACCCAGGAAGATAGCTTGAGACTCTGTCT
>CAUYQV010088864.1:0-13204 GCA_963574575.1 Galagoides demidoff
GTTCATAGCAACCTCCAACTCCTGGGCTCAAGCCAGTCTCCTGCCTCCACCTCCCAAGTAGCTGGGACCACAGGCACCTGCCACAACGCCCGGCCATTTTTTGGTTGCAGCCATCATTGTTGTTTGGCGGGCCCGGGCTGGGGATTTGAACCCACCACCTTAGGTGTACGTGGCTGGTGCTTTAGCCGATTGAGCCACAGGCGCCAAGCCTACTATGTGACTTTTAAAAGAGAATGCAGTTTCTGTTAGGTTCTCTCATGGGATGCTTCCCCTCAGAGCCTGGTCACTAGACTGGAAGGGAACTAAGGTTCCCAGCCCTTAGCCCTGGCTCAGCTGCTAACCAACAGCCAGTAACAGTTCAACGATCATGGGAATGAGCCATCTTCAAAGTGTATCTTCTTACCCCTGCCATTTGAGTCACCCCAGCTGATACCACAGTTGCAGTTACAAGCTGTAGTTGCTGAAGAACTCATCATGAACCATTCTATGGTTGTTTACCATTTGAAGCAAATTGGAAAGGTGAAAAAACTCGGTAAGTGGGTCCCTCCCAAGCTCACTGAAAATCAGAGGAATTGTCATCTTCAAGTGTGGTCTTCTGTTACTCTACACAACAACAACGAACCATTTCTCAATTGGATTATGACAACTGATGTAAAGGGGGTTTCATATGACAACTGGCAACAATCAGCTCCAAAGCACTTCCCAAAGTCAAACTTGCACCCAAAAGAGGTCATGGTCAGTGTTTGGTGGTCTGCTGCCAGTCTGATCCACTTTAGCTTTCTGAATGTCAAAAGCATTAAATCTCAGAATTGTGCTCAGCAAATTGATGAGACTCACCAAAACCTGCAATGCCTGCAGCGGGCAGTTCGTCAGCAGAAAAACCCCAATTCTTCTCATGATGATGGCTAATGGCATGTTGCACAAGAAATGCTTCAAAAGTTGAACAAATTGGCTCATCGCCTGTGGCTCAATCGGCTAAGGCACCAGCCACGTACACCTAAGGTGGCGGGTTCGAATCCCCAGCCTGGGCCCGCCAAACAATAATAATGGCTGCAACCAAAAAATGGCCAGGCGTTGTGGCGGGCGCCTGTGGTCCCAGCTACTTGGGAGGCGGAGGCAGGAGACTGGCTTGAGCCCAGGAGTTGGAGGTTGCTATGAGCTGTGATGCCATGGCACTCTACCCAGGGGCGATAGCTTGAGGCTCCGTCTCAAAAAAAAAAAAAGAGATAGAAGGAGAGAGAGAATTTTTTAGAATAAAGTATGAAGGGGAAGAAAGTAGTTATTTATGAGTTTAGTATGTAAGATAGTGTGCTTGAGGTATCATGATGATTTTGCTGGAAACAATGAGAGATGATCTCAAACCTCAAGAAAAACACCACCTCTTTTCTCCAATGTATGTTTTTTGTGAGATGTTATTGGAAGAGATCAGATCTCCCCAGAAGAGTATTCCAAGAGAGGGCAGCAGGGCAAGGGAAGGGGGGAGAAAAAGGGCCCAGAAAGGAAAGTAAAAGGGGGAATCTCAGGTGGGAGAGGCTGTAGCAGTGTCAAGACACAGAGGGTGACCAAGCCCGGTGGGTGTGATTTTGGGGTGTACTGATGGGGGCATAATGAGCAAAGAAAAGAGGGAGATGAGCTATAAAGGAAGGGCCTGGGTCAAAGAACGGCTACTTATCTATGCACTGATATTTTCATAGGGCAACCTGAGCCTTCTCTAACATGAGAGTAAGAGGCAGAGTGAGGAAACCTGGGAGATAAATGAGCTCCCAGAAGACCAGAGAGAGACAGGGCCCTGGAATGAAGGGGCCCTGCCTGGAGGCCTGTTCCCCTGCCTGGAGGCCTGCTCCCTGCTGAAGGCCCATTCCCCTGCCTGGAGGCCTACTCTCTCTCTGCTCCAGCAGAGGCAGGTTTCTTCTGATCCAGGACACCCCAGGGACTGTCCTGCCCAGCTGTCCCTCTGGTTGCTGGAAGGAAAATAAAACAATGGTGGGGAGGTTGGGGGGAGGAGAAAAAGGAATAGTACAAAGAGTTAAAAACAAAAAACAGAGAAGGTTTAAATAACAACAAAAACCTCACCCTGAGGGAGACAGTGGCCGGGACCTGCCAGACATGTTTTGCCATTTCCCCTTGTGCTGCTTCAGTGGCCAGCCCAGGAGCAGAGGAGAAAGGTGATAGAACTCTCAGGGTTAATGGACAGCGAAGGAGGGGCAGGGCACTGGGGACTGACAGACAAGGAGCACAGTACAGGTGACAAACTGGAGGTCACAATAAAGGCAAAGTGAGGCGGTGGGAAAAGGAGAGAAAAGAATTCCAAAATTTTAAGTAATATTTACAGAAAAGGTCACAGCAAATATTATGCTAATTGGTTTACTGTGAAAACCTACCCTAACAAAAATATATCAAAAAGCAAAGCAGTAAGCATCTATTACACACTGGTGATGGTACAGGACGGGAATCCCAAGTGAAGGGACACTGGCAACGTGCTCAGCTAAAAGCATCCGTGGACATGTGACTCGTTCTGGGCAGTGAGATGTCACAGAAGGGCTGGTTAAGGTCTCCACCAAGAGGAGGGCATCTCCCGTAGCACACACGTTGCCCACAGCCCTGCCCCTTCAAAGCTGGAGGAGACATGCGTGAGGACACAGCCACCCACTAGAATGACTGAGCAGAAAGAGAAAGTGGCTGGCCCTGATATCAGGAGGCAGCAGCTGCTGCAAGGCCTGAGGCTGCAGCCGCTCACCAGACCGCCTTGGTGAGGGAGAAGATAAATTCCCATTTGGTTAAGCCACTGTAATCTCAGTTTTTTAAATTACATCTGGACACACCCCTCACTGGTACAGACACTACATGGCAGAGCTGGGATCTGAACCTGACCCCAGAGCCCTCTGATGTGCACTGCTGCGCAGAGAAGCAACAGGAAGCTATGGGGGGAGGCCTGACCCAGGTGTGGGAGGCATGGGCTGGGAACAGGTCGGGGGACAGGTGTGATGTGGAGGATGGCAAGCAGTGAAAAGCCAACTGCTCAGAAACCAACTTTGAGGAAGGGGCGAGAGATGATGGAGGAGGAGGAAATGACTCCCATAATCACAGTGGCTGAAATTAGGCAAAGGAGCCACTACACGGAGAGAAGAGGGTAGATGTGGATCAGAAATGAGGTTTGTTCTAACAACCCTACTCAACTAATTCATTGCAATAGCACCACACCAGTAAGTACTTAACTATACACACAGAAACATTTAAATGTTTAAATGCTTTTTTGTCCTTCTTTTGCTAAGAGGAATGATAAATATCAACTGTTTTCCTGATCAACAAAAGGAGTTCAATAGCTGAAACAGTCTGTTCTGAATCAAAAAGCTAGATGCTATAAATAAGTGTGCATCCTTATTCTCTTTTGTGCCAAAGGCTAACATACTGATTATATTCTGTGAAAAACATTTGCTGAAAGCCTAATTGGCATAGAGCTCCAGTCCAGGTGGTACAGCAAGGGACAACAGCCCTAGCCCGCATGAGGAGTTGAATCACAGAATCCTGAGGCTGAGAGGGTGAAGCCCGTAGAGGCGAGGACACTTGCCATTTTGGTTGCTTATCACTTCAAAACTCTTTCTTATTTCTTCAGGGGAGAGTGGGCAACCCCAAGAAGGGAAGTGTAGGAGCATGTCACATGACATAGGCATGGGGGTCACATGCTCCCAACAGGGCTTTCAATCCACAGGCAGTGAGGCAGGGGAAGGGGCTGCTGGACTTGTCCCCAGTGGCCAGGCTGGGTGGGAGGTCCCAGTAGCAACTGATCCAGTGGAGGCCTCTGAGGGAACTGTGGCCTCCCAAACTGGGGCAGGTGCCTTGCCTTCCTGATTCTGCTCAGTCTACTAGGTGGCCTCCTACAGATCCCCGGGGGCTAAGCAAGTACAGATGGATAAACTCCTTTGCTGCTTCATTTAACAAGTCAGGTTCTGTCACCTACAACCAAGGCCCTGAAGGTACACTAATCAAACACTTCAGGCCCTTCTGTGACAACCCCTACCTTCCAGTCCCTACCAAGCGCTGTATAGCTTTTGCCCGAGAGTGCCTTAGAATAGAGAGTTCAAAAATCTAGGTGCCAGCACATTCTAGGTATGTGAATCTGGATAAGCCAATTAATTGCTCTAAACCTAGTCTCCACACCATGTAATGTGAAATATGATAGTAATTAATGTAAAGTGTAATCAGGGAGATTAACTGTTAATATATATAAAGCAATAAGAAACAGTACCTTAGATACAGCCTAGTAAGTGCTATATAATGGTTAACCATATTTCTTCTAAAAATTTTAATATCCTCATGTTAAGAAAGAAAACACAACAAATAGTATAATACCTATCACCTTACCAAATTCAATAGATGCACATTCAAATTTATCATGCACTATGTCAGAAATGAATATCTACTTTGCAAAATGTTTTCTTTTTTTTTTTTTTTACATTAATGCAAACATGGGGTACATTGTACTATTTTCATATACAATTTGAAATACTTTCATCAAGCTGGTTAACATAAATATTCATGTCATTTGCTTAGTCATTGTATCAAAACATTTATATTCTAGTTCTAGAAAAGTTCACTTGTACCCTTGGATTCATCTTTTTAAAGCAAGTTTGTTGTGCTCATGGAAAAATACTAAAAAACATTTTGGTTTGTCATGAATATATGAATAATCTGGATGAGGTAAGCTAAAATTAAAATATAAACATAAAATGTTTAATTTCTCAACATCAGTTGGATGTTTAAGAAGGTAAAAAGTAGAAATATACCTGCTTCATGTGTTTTTAAGAGACATAGAAAATATTTATAATTTCATTTATGTTTCCATGACACTTTTCATTTGATAGTCTCTGAATAAGAGATACTTTTTCAGAGTCTCAGATTGTATATAATCTTTAGCTTTCTTTTTTGTGCATTTCCTAAGAGTTTAAACCTGGCGGGTAGGACCGATTATAGTTAACTCCTAATATAAAATTAAATTCTTTAAAGTTTTTGCAATGCTTGTTTCAATGCTGGAAACTGAAATGTAATTTAATCATTTATTTTCAGATGGATTAGTTGTCTATTGGAACAGTTAACAAAAGATGGTTAATTATGGAAGATTGAGAGAGAAAGGGTGTTATTTACACATAAATAGTGCTTCCAAAACTGGAAATCAAGGGGAAAAAATTTACATGGCCTAGAAGAGATGATTCAGTAGGATTGAGTCAATGCCTGCTCCCTTCATTGCAAAAGTTATACATTATGGTCTATAAGAAAGAAATAAAAAGTCCATCAGCTACAGGTGCTTGGACACAGAAGAGTGGTCCCCAGCACGGGAGCCCCCAGGAGGTCTGAAGAGGGGAGGCAGGGACCTGAACCCCCCCGTGTGTAATCAGCACACAGGTACAAGCAGCCTTCATGGTGTGGGAGGGTAAACTGAATTCAATTTCAGAGCAATCCAGGGGAGTCCTTAGAAAGAATGGAAGGAAAGGAATAGCTTCCGGCAAGAAAAAAGAAACCTATCAAGCAAGAGGGTCAGAGCTAGTGGAGGAAGATGGTTCTTGGCCAGGCTCTGGGGCTGGAGGGAAACCCAACTTTCCACCACCACTCTGGAAGCAGGAGACACTTTAGAGAAAGTTGGAGATTGTTCACTTCCTGCTGTAGTGCTCCAGGTCTCCAGAAGCTGAGGGCACCCCTGTCTGCACCCTCTCAGACAGGGCTACTCAGGAAGGCTTCCCTTGACCCTGACAAAGCAGGGACACGGCTCTCCACTTTGGGCACACAGCTGCATCATCTCTTAAAGCACAGCAGTGTTTGGTTAACCCTGACAAAGCAGGGACGCAGCTCTCCATCTTGGCACACCACAGTCACAGCCTCATGAGTCTCGCCATCACAGCCACAGCAGCTTGTCAGCGCCATGGGGGAATCGTGGCAGGAGCAACAACTGAGGACTCCCACCGCTGAGAGCAGCTAGGACATCTCTCTGGTGTGCAGCGGCAGAGGCCGGGCTGAACCAGCTTGGTCGGGGGATGTGTCTTTACCATTTATTCTCCAGTGTAACTAAATATTTAGAGTTGGAATGACATTTTTTGTGGAAACTCTTTCCATCATGTCTCCCAAACAAGCATATCACTCTGTTCTTCTTAATTTGAAAATGCAGTTTCACTGACTGTGGGTAGCTTATCACTTGACCATAACCCCCATCCTAAGGGATTATAAAATCTGCAGTATTAGCCAGTCTCGGTTGGTCATGAAGAGTAACAAAAAATAAAATTTATACAACAAAATTTTAACGAATGATGAAATTGTATGACTTTATATATTTTCTTTCTTTTTGCCATATATATACATATATATATATATGTTTGAAAATTCATAAGAACTTTGTGAGATCAATTTTCGATCTATACAGAGCCGTTCAATAAAACATTCCGTGATGATGGAAATAGTCTATAACAATACGGCTGAGAGAATATTTTATAAGTTAGTATTTTTCAAGTATATTCATCTTAGAAATAATATTTATATGTAGTCAACACTAAATATTATTCTGTAATTGAAATGTGGTAAGACACAAGATTAAAAAATTTATTTTATTTAACAGGAATTAACATTAAAGTAGTTGTATGTGGCTATTGGCTACTGCATTAGAAAATAAAGGTTCATAACATAGAGGTTTAAAATTTTTTAAGATCATTTTACTTAAATACATAAGTTTAGAATCTCATTTCTGTCAGTGTGGGAAACGTCCCCATGGCGTCCCCCGGCTACCAACATAAAGCTATCTCAAGTCACACCATGTCCCTAAGTGTAACTATACAAAGCATTTGTTGGTAGATGGTGGGTCTGCTTTCCTCATATCGCTCCTTTCCCACCGAGCTACCGGTAGAAAGGAAAAAAGAATGATCAAAATGCAGACAGACAGGAATAAGTGCGTGGCAGCGATGTATAGTAATTGCTTCAGGAAAACTTTTAGTCTCAGGATAACTGCAAATTGGCTAAATTACAACCGAAGGACCCCAAAGTGCCAAATAAGCAGAGTTACTTTAGCTATTTTGAAGCAATTCATTGAATACCTAGGAGGAGAAATGTGTCTCTCAGATGCTCTAAAGGATAAGGAGTTAGAAAACAATAGATTTTCTTTTGTTTTGTTTTACTGCACTTTACTTTGTTCACATCCCAGCTATGCCCAGATCTCTTCTCCAATAGATGCTGATGGAGACAGGTATGTCTGTAATAATCTGTATTTTACCATTTGGGGAAGCAATTTTCTTCTCTGTGACAGCAAATGCTGACTATTTGAAAATACAATTCTGCATTTTAAATTCATCTTTACCTTGTCCTTTGCAAATTTCAAGATAGGAGCTCTGCTCTTAGTGTCAGAAGCCCTTAAACAGTGGCTAGCAGAGTGCAACTCCTAAGACTGACACTGCATCGGTCCCCTGTTCACAGTGTGTTTCACTCTCCTGAGTCAACATGACAAAAAGAAACAGTTAAGATATTAGCGATGGTAAGTTGCCTTTTTTGATTGGATAAAAACAGCATAAGGGAAGTTTCATGCCTGTATCATAACTCAACCCATATTCCCAACCTCCTACTGGCAGGCACAGGTAAGAATTTGTAATGCAGCTGAAGGATTTCTTAAGCCTTATTTGATGAAGAACAAAATGCAGGAGAATAACACCAGCTTCAAAAAATACTGCCACAGCTTGTCCAGACTTCATCCTAAATCACCCAATTTGAAAACAGACATCTAAAATACGTCATCTAGAATGCTCAGGGATTATCGGCACTCCTGCACGTAAGATGCTGGAGAGCTTTCTCCCTTCATATGTAGTAAAAATATATATATATTGGTTACAAATCCAGGATAAACGACACTTACTTATCTTTCACTTCTGTACTTCTTATATTGGAATGAGTGGGAGTAACATAGGAAAATGTTATGAAGCAACCCAGATGATGCCTGTGTGGAAACACCTGCAAATCAGCCCCTCCAGCCTGTTTAGTTGCACCTGAGCCTGCATCTTACAGTTATTTTAAAAATATTCTTTAACGTAAAAAAAAATACTGTTATTTTCTGTTGACATGAAATAGGAATAACTTTTCTGAGAGGTAGTGTTTTTTAGCATATATACAGATATATATACATATATATAGAGAGAGAGAATGTTTACAAAGACTAAACACACTTATGACTCTTCTCAGATTTAATATAACATTGAATGGTAAGTGATGGCTATAAAAACTGGCACTCAGAAAATCATTCTCATCTTTCTAGAAACTAATGTTGGAAAACAATAAATCGGAGCGTCTCTTCCCCAGATTGCCAGGGACAGAGTTGTGTCTTCCCAGATCTGTATGTTGAAGTCTAACCCCCAAGGTGATAGATTTGGAGATAAGGCTTTTAGGGGGCAACTTGGGTTAAATGAGATTGTAAAGATGATGGACTGGCAGTCTTATAAGAAGAGAGCTTGATCCCTCCCTCCTTCTCTCTGCTCACAGAGGGTAAGCCACGGGGAGAAGGCAGCCATCGTGACGCTAGGAGGACGGCCATGTGGAGAAGGCAGCCATCGTGACACTAGGAGGACGGCCATGTGGAGAAGGCAGCCATCGTGATGCCAGGAGGACTGCCCTCACCAGAACCCATCTATCTATCCTGTCACCCTGATCTTGGACCTCCAGCCTCCCGATCTGTGAAAAAGTAAACATCTATTTCAGTCATGCACAGTATTTTCTTTATAGAAGTTCAAGGAAATTGAGAAGACCCATCCTCCCTATATAGCAGAAATGCCACCAGTGTGGGTTCTCATTAAGAGTTCCCAGCCCCCTCTTCTGTGGCCTGGTTACCCCAAGAAATCCTCCTCCGTTATGAGATATTTTTTCTGTTCTCTGGAAAGATGATTAAATTAGTGAAAGCCCATAGCCTTCAAACATAACTCTAGCTATGCAATTTGATTATAATACAGGTATTAGAAATGAGAGTCAATTCTCCATTTAAAACGTCAAGTTAGATTCAAGAAATACACATTTACAAGACAAATATGGTGCCCATGAATGGGAAACAAAGCTGGTCAATGCCTGGCCACTCCTGGTAATTCCTGAGGAATATGGACAAGTGCCCAGCCTCACTGGGCCAGCTAGCAGAGTGCTCCTCCTCTCACAGCTTGCCCCAAAAGGCCTCTGGACCCTCTGGCCCTCCTGTCTACAATCTGCTTGTGGTTACCCAGGCTGAAGAGTAGTGTGGGCTAGTTATATTTCCTATTCTTCTCCACAGGGGCTAAGAGAGACAGAAAGAAGGGCTAAAGCTTACTTTTATTTATTTCAAAATATTAAGGGAATGCAAGTGATTTTGTTACATGGACACCTTGCAGAATACTTATCTCAGGGCTTTCACCGTGCCCAGTGTGCCTGGCACCAGCATAGAGTTCATTGCACCCAACAGGTAAGTTTTATTCCTCTCCCCTTCCCACCTCCCTCCTTTTTAGTTCCCAATGACCTTTACATCTCTTTGTGCCCCTGGGTGCCCATCGTTCAGCTCCCAATTATTAGAGAGTATGTGAGGTACTTGTTTTTCCCCTCCTGGGGTACATTGGTTAAGATAATGGTCTCCAGTTTCATCCAATTACTACAAAAGACATTCCTTCACTCCTTTTCATGGCTGAGAACTACACTTTATGGCCCCACTCATGTGGCTCCTGAACTGCCTCTGGGCCCACTGCAAATTAATAAACCTTGCTTTTTTTTTTTTTTTTTTGCCAATTTCTCATGAGCCCACCTACTCTGTATATGACTTAGTCAGTTAAAGAAAAAAAAATAGGATCTTAATATGTTTCCTATGATTAGAAAATGGATTTCTAATTAGTTTGACAAATACTTATATGTATTGATTGTTTCCAGAAACCTTCCGAGCACCACCGTTGCCTGGTCCTTCTCCCTCCCTAGCCCTACAATGCCTTCTACAGGGACACAGGGGCCTTGCTGCAATGGCCCTTCCCTGGGGATGCTTCTTAAAACAAATAAGAAAGGGCATGACACCCCACCTTCTCTTCCAGGCTCTTAAGGAAATTACAGCAATGGTGGGCAGGGACTCGAGGCTCCTGGAGAGAGCTCTTAGGATCTACCAGACACATCTGAGGTCTTCTACTGAGGCTCCGCAGCTGACAATTCATATACTGTCAGAAGACCATGGCAAGAAACCAGATACTTCCTAGAACTAGGAGGCAGGAAATCACATTTCAGAATTATTTTACCCACTCCTTCAATGGGATTTAGGCTACTTTAAATGTGAAATAAATCCTTTCCCCTCTGAGCAGGTTGGCAGCCATCTGTCCCTCAGAGGGAAGGTCTGAGCCTTAAGACCACTGAGATTCTTCACCGCCTTGGCTGTCAAATAACTCTCTTTCTTAACTCATCAAGGAAGCATGCCTTACAAGATCAGTTTTTAATTCACTGTGGACAATTTTTTGGTTTATTATGTGTGTTGCACGTCACAAATTTATGCAAGAGCAGATCTCAGGTTGGCTTTACCCTTGCTAAGAAAGCCTTTTTGGAATTTGATTTCCCTTCACTGAATCTCACAACAAAAGTGTGCTCAGATTATTTTGTTTCCATTGCTTGTACTTGGCGTGTGGGCAGACTCACTAGAACAGGCAACTGGTGTACCAAAGGAAACATCTACCCAGCTGCTGAAAAACTACAGAGATTTTACCAACTAGGGAAAATCTCACCAGGTAAAATCTCACTCCACATGAGAAGATGTGACCACAACTTTGCCATCCTGTACAAAACTTTAGGAAGCCATAAAAATTCTACCACCCTTTGGGATCTTTTGATTATTATGTTTACCCTTAATTATTTCATGAATCCATTGTTGCAATCAAGTTGTTTATTAAGAAAAACCATCTTACAATGAATTTCAAACACCAACTAGATTAAACAAAATATTCAGGTGTAGACAAGTTAGTACCATCAATACTGTAAAGGTTGTTATCATTAATCTTCATGTCAAACAGATAAGATTTCAGGCATAGAAAAAATCAGCCGGCTGACCTAAAGGACTTGTATTTGTATGTGGACTCATAATTGGCATACAGTCCCATCAGCCTACTCTGTACCCCAGCCCAGCCTGGCTGTGGGCGCCCACATGGGTTCAGCTTCCTCTGTCCCTCATCACTGCTCCCTCTCTGCACTTCACCATGACATAGAGACTCTCAGATCAACGCCCTCCTTCCCGTAGATCAAGACAGATGCTTCTCATGCCTATCAAAATGCCATATTTCCCAAATATATCGGTCGTAACCTGTCCCATGCCAAATTCATTAACTCCCAGCCACGACACAGCGTTCACTTTTTTCTAACATAGAAGACTAGTCACCAACTAGAATCTACAGTTGGATATGTCAGCGGCATCTTGGGTTCCCTGTTTTTTATTCATCCCCTTCTAAATTCTAAAATCTCCTTTCAATTCCTTTAGTCTACCCTGGAGTTCACTAGACCAACTTTAAACTTTTATCTGCTCATTAATCTTTCTACTTACAACCACTTATCTTTGTTGAAGACTTTATTTTTAAGTTTTCTTTTTTTTAGCATTAATACCTTCCCACTGTCAAATGCTCAGTGACAAAAGCTTACAACTCTCTAGCATGCTAACAAGTCTACCATCCAGCCTCATTCAGGGTTCATTCATCCCACCTCCTCCACTTCTTCCCTTCACTCCCAGTAAGACTGATACTCTTCATTCTGTGCCTCTGTGTGTCCTTTTCCTTCCCTCGGAATTGCCAGTCATCTGCCCTGTGCAGCCTGTGTCCCCAGGCTCTGAGACACACCATTTCTTGTGATTCCTCCACACTAAAGGGCTGACAGCCCCCGCATACTCTCACTTAGGTTACAGCAGCTGATACATATATTTGATTCTCCACAATCTCATTTCAGTTTTTCCCCCAGTCCGTAATACATAACCTAAGGCAAGGTAGATGCTGTGTAAGCATTTTTAAGATGATTGGCACATAATTTAATTAAATTGAATATTAAGTAGTTTGAGTTTTATATGAAAGGGACAACAAATCTTCCTATAACCACTCCCTAATTTCTGGCATCCTGCATACATTTTTTGGCTTGATTTTTTCTGTATTATACCACTGTCCTTATCATTTCCCTTTAAGTTAAATATTCAGAGAAGTTGTCCACGGATATAAATTGCTATGGTAATGTGATCCTGCCAACATCTAATGCTTTTAACATTTTACATATTTTCTGAATGTAAGAATCCTATAATAAGCATAACCTTTTACACATCAGGTGTAGCTACATAGTATTAAAATTTATGACTGAGGGAAAAATAAAGATAAATTCGCGTATCTCAGAAGTATGTGTTTTTCTAATGTTGATTCTACACAAAAGCAATTGAGTCACCCTACATGTTCCATGCACAGACAGGAGCCCTTTTTTTTTTCTTTTCTTATAATATTCAGATTTCACTTAAACAGTTTAGGGTCAATTATCTGGAAATGTATTTTATTTTATTTTAATCATAAAAATAGGGTTGACCCTGTTGACTATGTGTATACTGTGAAAATATATCTGTGAGTTTGGCTAAAGATTTCCCATTGGAAAAATATTATGTAATGCCACACTGTTATCATTAATAAATGAGATCATCCAAGATCTTGTATAAACGTAACATGCTGTATCACAGCAAAATTTCATCCTATAAAAAAATCTTCTATTTATACTATAAATGATCTACTCTTTATACTTTCGGTATTAATGCTTGGAAATAGCTAATTACTGAATCACATACCTTTTGAATATGTCTTACATATAAATTTTATTTCAGGGAAGGGATTGCTAAATAAAAGATAAAGATCTCTCTGATAAAGAAAGCTAATTTTGATTAGATAAAGAAATCTAATACCTTAAATTTCAAGAGTTTTTAATTTATATACTTAGGTCTGGTTATTTATGTTTAAAATAATTTATTCTTATCTTTCCTTAAATAAAATATTTCATAATTAAGAGATTTATATTCCTTAAATCCACACAAGAATGTAAGGTATGACTCAGCACCTGTGGCTCAATCAGCTAAGGCGCCAGCCACGTACACCTAAGGTGGCGGGTTCGAATCCCCAGCCTGGGCCCACCAAACAACAATGATGGCTGCAACCAAAAAATGGCCAGGCATTGTGGCGGGCGCCTGTGGTCCCAG